>CAUYLG010069456.1:0-95895 GCA_963573385.1 Cacajao melanocephalus | reverse complement strand
CCACTCCCGTTAATAAAACCTCTCATCCCGCCCCGCCGCCCCCCGGCCCCCCCCCCCCCCGGCCGGGGGGGGGCGGCCCCCCCCGGAGACTGCAGTAAGCCAAAATCGCACCAGTGCACTCTAGCCTGGGTGAGAAAAGTGAAACTCCATCTCAAAAAAAAAAAAAAGAAAAAGAAAAGGAAAGAAGAGAAGAAAAGAGGAAGGGAGGGGAGGGGAGGGGAGAGGAGAGGAGAGAAGAGAAAAAAGAGAAAAGAGAAGAGAAGAGAAGAGAAGAGAAGGGAAGGGAAGAGAAGAGAAGAGAAGAGAAGAGAAGAGAAGAGAAGAGAAGAGAAGAGAAGAGAAGAGAGAGGGCATAGTTATTGAAAGAACAATGACTCTGTTGGTCAAAGGCATGGCAGTGTGAAAATCATGACACATTCCTAAGATCGTATAGCTGGGTATGTCTGGAGAGGGTCATGGGTGGGCCACAGCACAAAATGAATTTCTTTGTCAAGAAGCTATAAAAACCTACACAGATAAATCAGGGGAGATTTGTTATAGGGAATAATAATATTTCATTGAACTCAAGGCTAAGAGATACAAGTAGGCTGAGGAACAGGAATAGTATTGGAAACTGAGGCTGGAGCCAGCCTCTCTACCTCTGTCTTTTTTTTTCCTTTCTGGGCCAGGAGGTCACTTATTACTGCATCTCAGTTCATTGGTCAACAGTTCTGAATTGTTCAGTCACTCATCTATCCAACAAAAATGCATGTGCCCATCCTCTGTGCTCAGTGTGCCCTTTATTAACCACATTGTGGTGGAAGATGGATTAGGGCTGGCTTAATGGGAACAGACTTCCACAGTCAAATGGTCCCACATTTGGTTTATTGCCCTGCTATCAGTATCTTGCAATTCTGAATAATTTCACAGAACTTATGTTTTGTAAGAAAGTCTAATGGGATGAGGGAGCATGCACATGAACAGAGGAAATGTCCGCAGTGCCTTCCCATTCACATATAGCATTTGTGATGATACCCTATGAGCACAGAATTTGGTGGCCTGCAATATTCAAGCATTCAGTGAGACTAAAAGCAAGTATAAGGCAATTGTGTTAGGGCTACTATTGAGAAAGGTGGGGAGGAGGCAGGTGCTGACATCTTAGAGGCCATGCTTTTTTGTTTGAACCAGAACAAGAACCAAGGGACCCTATTGCATTCTTTCTTATTCACGTTATTTCCCTGTATTAGCCAACCACTTTAATGCTGAAATGCTAGAAGGAGAGAAAATGGTAGGACAATAGTTTCTCTTCCTTTTAATCCTTCCTTACCTATCAGTAAGGTGAAGGTAAAGAGTGTTGGTGGAATTTATCAAGATGTGATTAAAAACCATTGAGTTTCATGTAGCATTTCCACTGTTCTGAGTGAAATATATATGCATTTATGGATTGTGTGATTTTGGTAATTTTTTGGTTTTATTTTTTTTCTCTCAACTTTTTTTAGATTCGGGGTGTACATGTGCAGGTTTGTTACATGGATAAATTGAATGCCGCTGAGGTTTGGTGTATGAATGATCCCATCACCCAGGCAGACATAGTACCTGATAGATATGTTTAGCTCCCACTTATAAGAGAGAACATGCAGTGCTTGGTTTTCTGTTTCTACATTAGTTCACTTAGGATAATGGCCTCCAGATGCATCCATGTTGCTGCAAAGGACATAATTTCATGCCTTTTTATGGCCGGGTAGCATTCCACGGTGTGCGTGAACCATATTTTCTTTATCCAGTCCACCACTGATGGACATCTAGGTTGATTCCACGTCTTTGCTATTGTGAGTATTGTTGCAATGAGCATATGAGTTCATGTGTGATTTTGGTAGAACGATTTATTTTCCTTTGGGTATATACCCAGTAGTTGGATTGCTGGGTCAAATGGTAGTTTTTTAAGTTCTTTGAGGAATCTCCACACTGCCCTCCACAGTGGCTGAAGTAATTTAGATTCCCACCAGCAGTGTATAAGTGTTCCCTCTTCTCCAGGAGCCAATTTTAAAAATTGGCAAAGGACATAAACAGAAACTTCTCGAAAGAAGACATACATGTAGCCAACGAATACATGAAAAAATGCTCACCATCACTAATCATTAGAGAAATGTAAATCAAAACCACAATGAGATACCATCACACACCAGTCAGAATGGCTATTATTAAAAAGTCAAAAAGCAACAGATGTTGGTGAGGTTGCAGAGAAATTTTAATGATTTTTGTGTAAGAGTTAAATGCTACTATATTTGCATTTTAAACTGACATTACATATTATAAAGATTAACAGTAAACCATGCTAATTTTCAATTTACATTTTTTAACTTAGAATATCATTAAATAGCAAATAAAGAAACACAATGGCAAGTTGAGAGAGAGAGAGACCATTCAAGAAAGGAAAATATCACACCTAGTGCCTTTAGCAGCACTTTTCCCCTTTCATTTTTTTTGAACAAGGCACCTTACATTTTTATTTTGCACTGGGCCCCACAAATTGTGTAGCCAGCCCTGACCTGGAGATGAGCAGGTGAGCAAAGCAGACAGAGTCCCTGTCACCATGGAGCTTACTTTCCATTGGGGAGAACAACAAAAATAAATAAACAAGAAACCTCATTGTCTCAGAACTGTTTTGAGGAAATAAACAGAGTAACATGATTAAGCAAATCAAGGGAAGGAGATCTACTTTAGTTTGGGTGGCAGAGAAAGTCTCTCCAAGGAAGTGGCCTTTGAGCTGAGACCTGAATTAGGGACAGTTCATAAACTTTGCTGCAGTGAATTCTCCTCCTCCATTCTGATGATACCCTCTATTCCACACTCTGCAGCCAGCCAGACCAAGCCTCTTTTCCTTGCACAGTTTCAAAGATGGCGGCCAGGTCTTTCCCAGGCTTCCATATTTCTGTCTACACTACCTCGGCCCCTGGGTGACCATACCCTGGACTCCCTTGTCAAAAGAAGTTCGAGAGACTTTGGTTGTCAAAGCTATTAGTAGCCCAGAAGAGGTTGAAAAGAATAACAAGAAGTGCCCCTGCTTCTTCCTGAAAGCTTTGAAGAGCCCAGAAACATACTCGCTGAAGGAAGAATTCCCTTTTTTCCCAGTAACTCCTGGGAAAAGCCACCTGCCTTTGTGAGTCATGGCAAAGAAGGTCACATCAGAAGGAAGGGTGATTTGAATGAGCCCAGATGTTTCACTTAAAACCACAACCAGGCATAGCATTTGAGCAATTTTTATTTGCAGTCATTTCTTTTCATGTCATGCAAATGATCAAAAGTGGTCTAGGGAGACAGCATGTCTTAAAAGATGACAATTGCAAATGGCAGCAAATAGCAAATGCAATAATAACTTGTCATGTTTAACACAAAGTTACAGCAAAGGCAAGCTATTTTGCAGTAAGCAGACGTGGACTAAAAGATAGTTTGCAGATAGCTAAATGCAGGCAGGTCACAAAGCATTTTGATAAAGGATTATAAAAATACAACCCATGGTAGAACATATATAGTAAATATAATATTTCAGGAAGGATTTAGAAATGTACAAGATTTACTATTTGAGAGTTGAAAAAAGCACAGATGATGTCTCAATAAAAGGAGTTAAGAGTTTTGCCAAGTGAAGCAGAATATGATTATGTAGAGGATTTAAAACTAGGATTTACTTTTTTCCAAAAAGAATGCTGCACTTGGCAGCTCTCTCAATTCCAGTGCACAGAAGTTAGTAAACTGATGAAATAGCAGAGGATTCTTCTAGAGAGGTGAATTGCTACATCAGTTTCTGCCAACAACATTTGAAAATAAACCCCTCTGTCCTTTTTGTGCTATTTCTGGAAAAAGACCAGAGTTGACAATTAAAAGCTCAACAAGTAAGATGCATATTTAGGCATTTGGGCATAGTATGTTTTCATCAAATATTTGTTGAATTAATGAAAAGATAGAGCCTAGAAGTTTAGGTTGTAGGACAGTCTTCTGAACTGTGCTGTATATAGGGAGCAATAGATGCTTTTCAAGAGCATAGGCATAGATTCTTACACAATCCTTTACATATACATGTGAAATTACCCAGCATAGATGAGCTGGGAAGTCCTAACTCATGCTAATAAGGAATTTGAGAAGTTTGGTCTAAACATGGAAAAGATGAGTTCACTTGCCAGTGGGTCACCTTGGTATGATAGAGGACAAGGTGGCTTTGCAGGTGACTGCAGTCAGTAGCACAGGTTGCGTGCAGGCTTCCATTGCCTCATCCTGCAAAAGTTGGGACTGTGACCTCTGAAAGCAGGTCCATGTGTGATGCAATGCAGCAAATGATTCCAACTGTGACTGTTCTTCAAGCCAGTCCTCACAGCCATCATCAGTTTATTAGATATTTTGAAGCACTTAAATCAATGCAGGCAGTTGCTGTTTATTTTTAAGCCCTCAGATGGGGAAACCTAATGAGATTCAATGAGCTGCCTCCTCAGATCAAAAACTTTGGGGATGAAAGACTGAGAATCCCACATTGTTGGAGTGCTTTTTGTTCACATGACGATGCTTTCTTATAGTTGTGACAAAACATTGAAGTACACTGAATTCAAAATTTCAAGAGAAAAACAAAGTGCAGAGTATCACTGATAATTTCAGAAGTGCAGCTGTCTGTGTTCAAACTGGATGGATATCTTTTGAAGAAGGCAATCATCATGCAATAAAAATTTTGAAGGATTGAAAAAGTATTGATGAAAACAGAATTTTCATCAATTCCAGAAGCAAATTATAGTCTTTGTTGGATTGGAATCACAAGTTCAAAGAACGAACAAGGATTTACTTTCAAAAAGTAGCACTATTTAAGAGCCTCCGCTACCTAAAAGCAATCCAACTTCCACCAACAGCTTTGTTGATAAGTACATGAATCCAGTAACTGATATTCCTACTCTGTGTCAAATTCTGGAAAATGTTTAGATTCTGCAGGGGCTGTTAAAATGCATTGTGATTTTTCTGTTTCTGAAAATCCAACCAGAGAGTCACCATTCATGCTACAAACCTGGAGTCTGGATCAGGATGTAGGTCCTAATTAAAAATTAGAAATTATTCATTATGTTAAACATTAACATTCTCATCAACATGCTCACAATAAATCAAAGATACAATTGGGCACATACGCTATATGCATGCAGTAATAAAATTGATTTAAACTTATTATTTGAGGGTTGAGTGCAGTTGCTCACACCTGTAATCTCAGTACTTTGGGAGGCTGAGGCAGGTGCATTGCTTGTGCTCAGAAGTTCGAGACTGGCCTAGGTAACATTGTGAAACTCCTGGCTACGTGGAAGGCTGAGGTGGGAGGATTCCTTGAGCCTAGGAGGTTGAGGCTGCAGTGAGCCATGATGATGCCACTGCACTCCAGCCTGGGACACAGAACAAGACCCTGTTTCAAAAACAAAACAAAAAGCAAGTTTGTTATTTTGATGGACTTTTAAAAATTATTATTGTTGTTATTGTTTTAAGTCTTTCACAATTTTGAATCACTAGTGAGTTTTTCCATTATTCTTACCTTTACCTCTTGGGATTTCTAATCAAGTGGCTTACTACCAAAATAAGTAAATAAACAAATAGTACATCTGGATTTTCCAGCTGTAGGGTATAATACTTGCTGAAAGTGAACTCTGCCTTGGAATTTAGTCCTCACTCCCTGAGGCCACTTTGTACTTCCTCTGGGCAGGCAGTAAGATCCATCTGTTTATCTTCAGCCTTGTTCTCACTGGCAGACCCACTCACACACTGGCAAAGAGATGTCTGTCACCTTGCATTTCATGGAGTCCCATGGGCTTGTGACTCAGACATTTATGGTCTATTCTCTTCCATGCTCTCTGGGTCCAGGATACCGGGGAGTGACATAAATGGTTAGTCATCAGCTGTTCTGAGAAGACTTCCAAGAATAACTGCTACAAAACCTTTAGCAAAACTGAGTTTTAAAGATCTAGAATGTTGTCCATCAACTGGTCTAGAGTGGAGACTATGAACTAGTGGCCAAATCATCCCACAGGCATGTTTTGTTTGGCTACACTAGGGCTGGCTTGTGGAGTGTTTAAAACATACTTAATTAGTTCCCAACATTGAAAAATCGGGAGATTTCATGTAAAAAAATCCAGATTTCTGGCATTACTTGATTTGGTCACATGGAGTCTGCATTCCCACCTGGCAATCATCTGCTTGCAGCTAGAGAGCCATTGCCCCATCTAGATGGGGGAAGCCCACTCCAGTTCTCATCCCTACTATTCTCCACCAGGCCTGCTTCATTTGTCTCCATAAAATGTCTGGCTTTGGTAGGCCTTTGAAGTTAGGATCCTTACTTTAGAACTACACTGTGCTGGCCAGGAGCGGTGGCTCATGCCTGTAATTCCAGCACTTCGGGAGGCCGAGGTGGGTGGATCAGAAAGTCAAGAGATTGAGACCATCCTGGCCAACATGGTGAAACCCTGTCTCTACTAAAAATTCAAGTTAGCTGGATGTGGTAGCACAAGCCTGTAGTCCCAGCTACTCGGGAGCCTGAGGCAGGAGAATTGCTTGAATCCAAGAGGCAGAGATTGTAGTGAGCTGAGATCGCACATCAGTACTCAAACCTGGTGACAGAAAGACTCCATCTCCAAAAACAAACAAACAAACAACAATAGAAAAAAACTACACTGTGCTAAGAACTGTAGGGAAATACAAGAAAAGGATAAAGCATTTGTAAGCCTTCCTTGGTTATCCTCTGGTAAGAGAAAACAATGATATAATGATAAACAATAATAGTAATAAGGCTAATTTATGGGTCAGTTGAGGTCTTCATTGTGAGATATCAAGCACAGAAATAGTCCTGACCTACTGTGTTAGTCTGTTTGTGTGGCTATAAAGGAATACCTGAAGCTGAGTAATTTATAAATAAAATAGGTTTAATTGGCTCATGGGTTTTTAGGCTGTACTGGAAGCATAGTACCAGCATCTGCTTCTGGTGAGGGCCTCAAGAAACTTACAATCATGGTGGAAGCTGAAGGGGTAGCCAACACATCACATGGCAAGAGCAGGAACAAGAGAAAGTCGGGGAGGTGCCACATAGTTTTAAACAAACACATCTTGCATGACCTCAGAGCATGCAAGGGGATGGCACTCATCACCAAGTGGATGGCATTAAGACATTCATGAGTAATCTGCCCCCATGATCAACATACCTACCAAGTCTCACCTCCCACACTGGGGATTATGTTTCAACATGAGATCTAGAGGGAACAAATATCCAATTGATATCACCTATAATACCACTAGTACCTGGCTCATCCATAGAAGTAATGGCCAGGAACAGGCAGCCTTGCAGGTCCATTCATGAGACCGGTTGAAGAGCCCAACAAAGAATTTGTGTATTGGGCCATGTAGGTTCCTCTACCATGGAGTTCAGAGATTTATTGTGCATTTGTGTACTCATTTTTCCTTTCAACAAATGTCTAGGGACTCTTGCAGAGGCCTTGGGTTCGCCATTCAGGTACCTCTTCAAGTGAATCTGCGTGGGCAGCCTTATGACTATAGCCCCAGAAGCTGCCCCTTTGCATCCACTGTGCATCCAGCTTCCCCAGGCTCACTCTCAGCTACTGTCTGAGCATGACAAGGAACCTGGAGCCAAGCCATTCCTGTCCAACATGGTGTTTTTCTAATGGGAAACCTTTGAATAGGCTCTCCTTTCCAGCCTGACCAAGACTTTCTCATAACTGCACTATGGTCCAAGGTTCATCTTCATTAAACCTCCTTCCTTTCCTCTCTTCTTTCACAGGTTTAAGACCTGTGACACAGTCTGAAGCTCTCCTGGCACACTCTAGCTCCCTCCCCTTTATTCTTCACAGGTGTTTCTTCTAACAAGTTTCTTACATGTCTCATCCCATCTGGGCATCTGCTTCTCAGAAGACTCAAACTGACACATCTGCCCACTATACGTCAGGCACTGTGCTAGGTGCTGGAGACCTAAAAATGGATAAAACAGACAAGAGCCCTCCATTCACAGTGCTTGCATTAAAGTGGGAGTAAATATTCCATAAATAAGAAAATAAATAGATAAAATAAATTTTAAAACCAGATAATGACTTGTTATGAATTGATTGGTGGTCAGGGAAGGTCTCCTGAGGAGATGACACTTAAGCTGACACCTGAATGAGGAGAAGAAGCTGGTCAACTGAAGACCTAGATGACACTATTGTAGGCAGAGGGAAGAGCAAGGGCCAAGGGTTGAGAAAGGAACTAGTTTGACATATTTGAGGGGGAAAAGCCAGTGTGGCTGAAGAATAATAAAAAGGGGAAGGAATGGAATAAGAAAGGACATTAAAGAACTAGGGAAGAGCCTGATCATCACATTAAGGTATTTAGAGTAGGTTAGGAAGAAGACCATCCTCTATCAGGATAGAACTGTGAAGGCTATGTCTGCGGCTAAATGCTGCTATAAAAAGAAAGACAAGAGCTTTCATCACACTACAGATGCAATCTTTTGGATCCTCTTATATTGAGCAGACTTCTTTGTGGACCCTCCTAAGAAAGTAGATGCCACGAAAATATTACATCTCTGCAAAATGCAGGGCTCCAATCCGTAGATCTATATATCACATCGTGTGTGTGTGTGTGTGTGTGTGTGTGTATAAAGTCAGCCAGTTTGTAAGCTGAGCATGACTCCTACATGCTTTCAGAGAGAAGAGAAAGGACCATGTACTGGAATAAGCCCTAGAGAACTTCTTGGAAGAATGGGAAATTAGATGATCAAAATCACGTTACTTTCTAAAAAAGAAGTAAAAAGCCAGGCAGTTTCTTTTGCTAAAACTCTCTGGGTGGATTTCTATTCTAAGAAAATTACAATAATGTACAGTTTCAAATAGCTAGAAGGAGAATACTGAATGTTCCCAACACAGAGAAGTGATAAATGTTTGAAACGATAGATATGTCCATAGCCCTTACCTGATTGCTATACGTATATGTATTGAAACATCATGTAGTCCATGAATATGTACAATTACTATAATTCAATTAAAAAATAAAGAAAACAAGGGGTTAACAGCATTCATTGTAAATGTGCTTCCTCTCCACCTGACTCATTTATGAAGTCGGGAAGCTCCTGAACAGATAACGAAGTGCAATGAAATTTGGAGAAGAACTCTAGTACCTAGGTCTAGAGAGCAGACGTGCAACTTCTTTGGAGAATATTCTTTGGATAATAGCTTCAAGAGCTGTCCCTGGTAGCATATGGCTATTGCTCTTGGTGTGGAGGTTCATGCAGTAATGTTTCTTGAGCAGAGGACCTGGCAGGTTATTGTTCACTTCCACTCCTGCCTCGACCCAATGTATAGTTTGAGTCCTAAGGGGCTTGGCCTTGCCTTCCACCCAGCACACTGAGAAATAGATCTCAAATGGTTGAGAGACCTTTCCTTTGGAGTTGCTTGGCAGCTGCCCACACTAAGAAAGTTTCCTGAAATAGAATTGCATTATCTGAGGCCTGGAAAATGTGTTGGAAAAGCTCACTTAGCTATGGGGAAACTGGTGAAAGGCTTGTCTGGTTTCTGAGCATTGTCTGGGGGGCTCAAATTCAATGCCCTAAGGTGTCCATCATTTAGCCCTTGCCAAGGCTGGGTCAACATGCTGGCAAAGAAGTGTCTGAACATTGAAAAAATCCTCATTGAAAAATCCTCCAACCTATTATCTCATGAGAGAAAGCCAGTTATTTGAAATACAAGTTGGATTTTTAAAATTTCTATCAGCATGTTTTAAAATTAACCTTTTGTGTTAATCTAAATATACAGAAAATTACATTCATTATAAGTGAGCAGATCAATAAATTTTCAAAAAGTGAATATAACCTTACAGCCACATCAGATCAAGAAGCAGACATTACCAGCACCCCAGAAGTCTTTCTATTATTCCCTTCCTTCAGAAGGTAACTGCTCTTCTGAATTTTAATACAGTTAAGTTAGCTTTCCCTGTTTTGTATTTTATGTAAAGTCATACTGTATACAGTACTGATCTCAAGAAAGAAGTTTTTAGCATCTTAAATACAATAAATCATGTAATTTTTTGGTAGATTTTTAAAATCAAATTAAGAAAGTTACCTTCTACTATTTCTATTTTTTTGAATTTTTATCATGAATATGTTGAATTTTGTCAAATGCTTTATTTTATTGAGATAATCTGTTTTTTTCTGTTAATATAGTGAATCACATTGATTTATTTTTCTAATGTTAAATCAACCTTTCATATCTAGAATAAAATCTATTGGTCATATTGTATTTTCCTTTTTATATAACACTTGTTTCCATTTTCTAAAATTTTGCCAAATATTTGCATTTATGCTTATAAGAGAGGGTTGATCTGTCATTTTAATAGTAAATTTTATTAATTAAATAGATCTTGTACAAATCAAAATTTCTTTTGTCAGTTAAGTAATATTTTTATCTAAATTACCAAGTATGTTCATGTAGTTTGGAATAATACCTTCTTATTATAATTTGATCTATAGGATCTATAGTCATATTCCCCTTTTCAATCCTGATATTGATAATTTACTTTTAGTTCTCAATTTTGCTAGGAATTTATGAATTTTATAAATTTTCTCAAGGACCTAACTTTTTTGTTTTATTTTTTTCTACTGTATGTTTGTGAGTTTTTAAAATCTTAATGATAAGTGCTCTTACCTTTATTTTCACTTACTCTCCTTAAGTTTGATTTGATGGGCTCTTTACTCATTTCTTGAGATGGAAGTTTAAATCATTGATTTCCAGAATTTGCTCATTGCTCTTCATTTAGAGCTATAAATTACACACTAAGCAGCATATTAGCTGAATGCTACAAGGTTTAATATATCATATCTATCTCAATGTAGTTCAAAATATTTAATTTCAATTTGATTTATTCTATGATTCCTGAATTATTTATAAATCTATAATTGCTAGGTAGTTAAAATTTTTCTAATCATCTTTTTATTTTATGTTTTTTATTTCCATAGGTTTTGGGGAACAGGTGGTGTTTAGTTACATGAGTAGGTTCTCCAGCTCCATCCAGGTTTTTTATAGATGGCTTTTATCACATTAAGGTATGTCCCTGCGTGCCGATTTTGCTGAGGGTTTTACTCATACAAGGATGCTGGATTTTGTCAAATGCTTCTTCTGCATCTATTAGGATGATCATGTGATTTTTAAAAAAATTCTGTTTATGTGGTGCGTCACCTTTATTGACTTGCATATATTAAACCATCCCTACATCCCTAGTATGAAATCCACTTGACCATGGTGAATTCATCCCTAGTATGAATCCACTTTTTGATATACTGTTAGATTTGGTTAGCTAGTGTTTTGTTGAAGATTTTCACATCTATATTCATCAGGGATGTTGGTCTGTAGTTTTCTTTTTTTGTTATGTTCTTTCCTAGTTTTGATATTAGGTGATGCTGGCTTCATCGAATGATTTAGGGAGTATTCCTTCTTTCTCTATCTTGTGGAATAGTGTCAATAGAATTGGTACCAATTCTTCTTTAAATGTCTGATAGAATTCAGCTGTGAATCCAGCTGGTCCTGGGCTTTTGTTTGTTGGCAATTTGTTTATTACCATTTCAATCTCATTGCTTGTTATTGGTCGGTTCAGGGTTTCTGATTATTCCTGGCTTAAGCTAGGAGGGTTCTATATTTCCAGGAATTTATCCATCTCCTCTAGGTTTTCTAGTTTATGTGCATAAAGGTGTTCATAGTAGCCTTGAGTAATCTTTTGTATTTTTGTGTCAGTTGTATTATCTCCTGTTTTGTTCCTAATTGAGCTTGTTTAAATCTTCTCTCTTCTTTTCTTAGTTACTCTCGCTAATGGTCTATCAATTTTATTTATCTTTTCAAAGAACCAGCTTTTTGTTTCATTTATCGTTTGTTGGGTTTTTTGTTGTTTCAATTTCATTTAGGTCTGCTCTAGTCTTGGTTATTTCTTTTCTTCTGCTGGGTTTGGGTTTGGTTTGTTCTTGTTTCTCTAGTTATTTGAGGTGTGGACTTAGATTGTCTATTTGTGCTCTTTCAGACTTTTTGATATAGGCATTTAATGCTATGAACTTTCCTTTTAGCACTGCCTTTGCAGTATCTCAGAGGTTTTGATATGTTGTATCATTATTATCGTTCAGTTCAAAGAATTTTTAAATTTCCATCTTGATTTCATTGTTGACCCAGTGATCATTCAGGAGTAGATTATTTAATTTCCATGTATTTGCATGGTTTGAAGGTTCTTTTTGGAGTTGATTTCCAATTTTATTCCACTGTAGTCAGAGAGAGTACTTGGTATAATTTCAGTTTTCTTAAATTTATTGAGACTTGTTTTGTGACCTATCATATGGGTCAGTATTGGAGAATGTTCCATGTGCTGATGAATAGAATGTATATTCTGCATTTGTTGGATAGAATGTTCTGTAAATATCTGTTAAGTCTATTAGCCCTAGGGTATAGTTTACATCCATTGTTTCTTTGCTGACTTTCTGTCTTTATGACCTGTCTAGTGCTGTCAGTGGAGTGCTGAAGTCCCCCACTATTACTGTGTTGCTGTCTATCTCATTTCTTAGGTCTAGTAATACCCATTTTATAAATTTGGGAGCTCCAGTGTTAGGTGCACATATATTTAGGATTGTGATACTTTCCTATTGGACAAGGCCTTTTATCCTTATATAATGTTCCTCTTTATCTTTTTTACTGCTGTTGCTGTAACATTTGTTTTGCCTGATACAAGAATAGCTACTCCTGCTCACTTTTGGTGTCTGTCTGCATGAAGTGTCTTTTTCCACTCCTTTACCATTAGTTTATGTAGTCCTTATTTAGGTAAATCTCTTAAAGGCAGCAGATACTTGATTGATGATTTCTTATCCTTTCTGCCACTCTGTATCTTTTACATAGAGCATTCAGGCCATTTACATTCAAGGTTAGTATTGAGATGTGAGGTACTATTCTGATTATCATGCTATTTGTTGCCTGAATACCTTGTTTTTTTTTTTTATTTTAGTATTTATTTATTGTGTTGTTTTACAGGTCATGTTAGATTTATGCTTTAAGGAGGTTCTATTCTGATGTATTTTGAGGATTTGTTTCCAGATTTAGAACCACTTTTAGCAGTTCTTATAATGATGACTTGGTAGTGACATACTCCCTCAGCATTTTTTTTTGTCTGAAAAAGACTGTATCTTTCCTTGATTTATGAAGCTTATTTTAGCTGGATACAAAATTCTTGACTGATAATTGTTTTGTTTAAGGAGGCTGAAGATAGGGCCCCAATCCCTTCTAGATTGTCTGGTTGCTGCTGATAAATCTACTGTTAATCTGACAGGTTTTCCTTTATAGATTACCTCATGATTTTGACTCACAGCTCTCAATATTTTTATTCTTTGACTTTAGATAACCTAATGACTGTGTGCCTAGGTTATTTTCTTTTTGTGATGAATTTCCCAGGTGTTCTTTGAGCTTCTTGTATTTGAATGTCTAGATCTCTAGCAAGGCGGGGGAAGTTTTCCTTGGTTATTCCCCCAAATACGTTTCCCAAACATTTCTCTTCTTCCTCAATAATGGCAATTATTTTTAGGTTTGGTCATTTAACATAATCCCAAACTTTTTGGAGGCTTTGTTCATTTTCTGAAATTATTTTTTCTTTGTCTTTGTTGGATTGGATTATTTCAAAAACCTTGTCTTCGAGCCCTAAAGTTCTTTCTTCTGCTTGTTTGATTCTGTTGCTGAGATTTTCCAGTGCATTTTGCATTTCTGTTTGTCCTTGATTTCCTGAAGTTGTGATTGTTTTTTATTTAAACGATCTATTTCACTGAAGATTTCTCCCCTCATATATTGTATCTTTTTAAAAAAATTTCATTAAATTGGACTTCACCTTTCTCTAGTGCCTCCTTGATTAGCTTAATAATCAAACTTCTGAATTCTCTTTCTAGCAAATCAGGGATTTCTTCTGGGTTTGGATCTATTGCTGGTAAGCTAATGTCATTGTTTTCAGGATGTTAAAGAATGTCATTTTGTTATATTACCAGAATTGGTTTTCTGGTTCTTTCTCCTTTGGGTAGGTTATGTCATAGGGAAGATCTGGGGCTCAAGGGCTTCTGTTCAGATTCTTTTGTCCCATGGGGTGCTCCCTTGATGCAGTACTCTCCCTCTTTTCCTAGGGATGTGGCTTCCTGAGAGCCAAACTGTAGTGATTGTTGTTTCTCTTCTGGACTAGCTACCCAGCAGGGCTACTAGGTTCTGGGTTGGTACTGGGGTGTGTCTTCTGGTCTCTAAGCCATTGATAGCAACGCCTGCTCTAGTTGAGGTGGCAGGAGAGTGAAATGGACTCTGTGACAGTCCTTGGTTGTATTATTGTTGTTTATTGCACTAATTTTGTGCTGGTTGGCCTCCTGCCAAGAGGTGATACTTTCAAGAGAGCAACAGCTGGCTAGGCATGGTGGATCACACCTATAATCTGAGCACTTTGAAAGGCCAAGGCAGGAGGATCACTTGAGGTCAGGAGTTCAAGACCAACCTGGTCAACATGGCGAAACCCTGTCTCTACTAAAAATACAAAACAAAATTAGCTGGGCATGGTGGTGGCACCTGTAATCTCAGCTACTTGGGAGGCTGAGGCAGGAGAATTGCTTGAACCCAGGAGGTGGAAGTTGCAGTGAGCCAAGATCATCCCATTGCACTTCAGCCTGGGTAATAGAGTGAGACTCCATACAATAAAAAATAAAATAAAAAAACAGAGAGAGCATCAGCTGTGGTAGTATAGGGAAGGATCAGGTGGTAGGCAGGGCCCTAGAACTCCAAAGAGAATATGACCTTTGTCTTCAGCTACCAGGGTGGGTAGAGAAAGACCATCAGGTGGGGACAGGGTTAGGTGTGTCTTAACTCAGATTCTTTTTGGGCAGGGTTTTCTGTGGCTGCTATGGGGGATGGGGTCTCTGGTTTCCAGGTCAATGGAGTTATGTTCCCTGGAGGAATATGCCTGCCTCTGCTGTGTCATACAGGTTGCCAGGGAAGTTGGGGGAAAGCCAGCAGTTACAAGGCCTCACCCAAGAAATTTCTGTCTAAGAAATTTTGCATTTCGTTGGAACTGTTATAAAGTTCAGCTGAGGGTTTCCTTCTCTCTGTGGTATTTTCTCAGTTCCTCTGGCAGCTCTTCCCAAAGACCCCAGTGAGACAAAGTCAGAAAAGGTTTCCCTGGGGCCCAAAACAGCTGACAGGGCTCTTCCCTCTGCTTCCTCTACTCCTGTATTTTGCTCAGCTCTCTAAATTATCTTAGGTCCTGATAAAGTCAAATGCTTTTCCCATGATCTGGACCTTCAGGTTCCCCAGTGAAGGTGTGTGCTTGAGGGTAGATGATCCCCTTTCCCACTTGTATGCTTGGGGCACTTACAGTATTTGGGCTGTCTCCTGGGTCCTGCAGGAGCAATCCACTTCCTTCAGGGGTCTGTGGGTTCTCTCAGCTTTCCTGGTATGTTCCTGCAGTAGTTCTTGGAGCAAAAGTTCACATGCTGCTCTGTCTGTCCAAGTGAGAGCTACAATTTAGTCCTGCCTCCTATCCACCATTTTCCCTGAAAATGTCTAATCATCTTTTTGTTACTGATTTTTTTCTTGATTTCACTATAGTCAGAAAGCATATTCTATATATCAATTTTTTAAAAAGTGTTTAGACTTGCATAATGGCCTAGCATCTGGTCAATTTTAGTAAATATTTTATGTGCATGTAAAGAATGACAGTTTTTTTTGTGATATCTTTTTTTTTTTTTAGAAAGAAAGACAAAGATAGAAAAGAAAGAAAAAAAAAGAAATATAAAAGAGAAAGAAAGAAGAGAAAGAGGGAGAAAGAACGGGATTCTCGTTCTATTGCCCAGGCTAGAATGCAGTCTTAAAATGGATATTAAAAACCTCTTTTATGCCAATAATTGTTCTTAACAATGGAAACCCTCTTATACTATCTGTGCCGAGCAGAAATTCACAGACTTGGACAGTAGATCAGTTTTGTATTTATTCCAAGAGCTACTATCCATCATAAAATACCCATAATCTTAGATCAACTATTAATATAATAACTGCTTTAAACTCCCAAACTTACAGTTAACTGCTTTGCCATTTAACTTTCTCACTGAGGGTAGAAAATGCCACTAGTGTCAAAGAGTTGAAATTGTAAATTATAATCGTCTCAACAGCTAAAAATGGTATTCTAAGACTTTTAAATTCATTTTCTTCTGTATGTAATTCAGAAACATACTGTCTCCAATATTTATCTCTCCCCACCTCTGCCTCCCTCCTGAAATGTTACTGGAAAATGAGATGTTTTATACCCTTGTTAATATTTTTTAATTACATTCTAATATCAAAGGGGCATAAATGGAGACAGACATTATTCAGCAACTCTGAATAAACGTAACATAATTCATTTAAGCTAAGAAAATATCACCCGACTTTAAGATAGAGCAACCAAGCATGCTCAGATCTGGCCATAAATTGGCAACTGAAACAGGGTAAGAGAGAAGGAAAGCAAGTCATTCTCCTTAGGAAAGATGCAGGGTACAAGAAGAAAAAAAGTCACCAAGTTGATACCGTAGTTATATCTTAGGAAATATTTATTTTATTAGATATATTTATAGAGACTATCGAGGAAATGCTTCTGATCACATTTATGATGATAACTTTAAAAATATTATGAGTGCTGCCTATTTGACTTACCGCAGAATAGACAATATAAAGCAAGAGGTATTGGGGATGGAATTAAATAGGATTTCAAAATCTCATGTGCGGTCCTCTGAGGGCATACCTGTGGAAGCCTAGGAAACTTGCCACTGACCTGGAAAAGAAAAGGAATTCCCTAGCTTTGTGCTCCTGTTGAAGTCCCAAGTGTAAGCTACAAAGTAGAGTATTTGCTCAGCCTATGAAAGGACTGCTTTTTGACTGTGCTACCTGTTAGTGATTAGGGACCATAATTTTCAGTTAGAAGCAATTCAGAATCCTGATGGGAGTGTTCTAGCCTGTAGCCCCTGTGAATGACATTGAGAGTACCTACAAGGAGACAAAGCCCAACATAAAAGCGCCTGCCATGAAGTGAGCCCACCAGGATATTCTTCAAAAGTAAACACTCAAATGAGATGAACGTGCACATTGAGATCCGTGATTCAGGGTCTCCAATTTTTACTGTTTGGAACTTGTCACCGAACAGTGAACTCTGAGCACCTTACCTCCCTGACGGTGGAGGCCTTATCCAGGTGACATTGTTGCTGCTTTCTTTTTATATTTGCGTGACGTGTATTTTAGTTTTAGGGTTTTTTTCTCTCTTTTTTTACAATTTCAATAGGTTTTGGGGAAACAGGTGGCATTTAGTTACATGAATGAGTTCTTTGGTGGTGACTTCTGAGATTTTGATGCATCAATCACCCGAGCAGTGTACACTGTACCCAATGTGTAGTCTTTCATTCCTCACCCCTCTCTCCTCTTTCCCCTGAGTCCCCAAAGTCCATTGTGTCATTCTTATGCCTTTGCATCCTCATAGTTTAGCTCCCACTTACGAGTGAGAACATACAATGTTTGGTTTTCTATTCCTGAGTTACTTCACTTAGGATAATGGTCTCCAATTCCATCCAGATTGCTGTGAATGCCATGATTTTGCTCCTTTTTATGGCTGAGTAGTATGCCATGGTGTATATATATATACACATACATATATATACACATATACATATATGTATATATATATATAGTCACAATTTCTTTATCCACTCATTGACTGATGGGCATTTGAGCTGGTTCTATATGTTTGCAATTGTGAATTGTGCTGTTATAAACATGTATGTGCAAGTATCTTTTTTTGTATAATGACTTCTTTTCCTCTGGGCAGATACCCAGAGTTGGGATTGCTGGATTCAATGGTAGTTCTACTTTTGTTCTTTACGGAATCTCCACACTGTTTTCCAAAGTGGTTGTACTAGTTTACATTCCTATCATCTAATGCCTTCTTTTGGCCCTCTTACAGTTCAGTGACGAACTGTAAGAGTCTGCCTGAATCCTGAAGCTGTTAATACATAATTCTTCCCTTTTGATATTTGACTGATCAATCTGACTTAGGCTTTAGTTGACAGTATGAGCTTGGGTTAAAATTTTGCTAACAGATACCATTTACCAGAACAAGGATGGCTGAATTTTACTAACCCTATTATCTGACATATCAAGGAATAGGCGTTCTGGTTATCAAATATTTTGCAAGCAGATTAGTGCTATATATGCCATGTATAGATCACCAATATTCAAATCATACACATAAAGTTATTTAATAATGATATATTATACTCTGACATTATATTATTTTTATCTTCCATTTCCTCTGAGTGAAATAGAAGCCCTACCCTGAGAGCAGGAACATACATATTTGCGTATATGTACAAACACACAAACATCTGAGTACATACACATACATATACATAAACCTAACACATGGGAGATACTCTGTATATTATGAATGATTAGACAATAAACAGAATTCAATCTTTTTTATTCAGAAGGTACTTTAGAACTGTATAACTTTTTAGGATTATCATGTACTGTATGTGCACAAGTATACCCATTAATGAAGTCCTGATTAACAGATTGCTAGATAATGGGGTTTACTGCATTTTAAGTTTAGACAATTAAAACGTTGATTGAGCATCTAATTCACACTCGACACTTAGTTGCATGAACAGCCAAATAAAATGAAATATCTGACTAATCTCTTACTCACCATGAGATTCCAGTCCCCACCCTGTAAAAGAGGTCAGACTAAAAAGTATCCATTCTTTTCAACTCCAAATGGCTCTCTGAATGTTGTCCCCAGTACACTTAAGCCACTGGCAAGGGAGATCACAAATCATGCTGTGAGGTTACGGGGGAAGAGTTGGACCCACTGAACTGCAAAACGTGGCAAGGTTTTAGATAGCAAGGACAGCCCTCCATATCAATGTCCCTATTTAATATTTTTCCCCTAAGGGAAAGATCTGTGGAAAACACTCCTAAAATGTACTCTGGTACAACTTAACCAAGAGATCGAACTTAGCATCAACAGAGAAACCAGACATTATGATCCTCCTGATGTCCTCAACATCACTTTTCACATTTTCTTGCCAGAAATGTTTGACTTGATCAAGCCTTTAGCCTAATTTCCATTTACAGAAAACCCTGGGATAGAGGTGCAAAAAAAAAGATACCATGAAAAAAACAATCAGACAAATCTTGAATTTGGAAGAAACTGGCTGGGCCTTTGTAACAAGTCAATGCTATGATGTGACAGGAGGGATTGAGAGAGAGAAGGGAGAGGGGGAGAGAGAGACAGACAGACAGACAGATACGACAATCAAATGTAATACGTGGCTCTTTATTGCAGCCTGATTTGAAAGAAAAAAAGCTATGAAAGATATTTATGAGACAAGTAAGGACATTTGAAATATAGACTGGGTATTAGATAATATTAAGATATTATTAGTTTTATAGGTGAGATAATGGTATTAGTGTATATAACAGAATATTCTAAGTTTTTTTAGGTATATGCTGAATATTTAGGGTGAAATGTTATATGTCTGTCATTTACCTTAAAGTAATTCACCAAAAAACAAACAAAGCTGAAGCAAATATGGCTCTACATGAACAATTGCCAAATTCAGTGGGGGAGAATGGGTGTTCATTGTACTATTCTTTTTGATTTTCTGTCTGTTTGAAATTTTTTTAAATAATAAGTTTGTTTTCATGTTCACAGGTAGCAACCTCTTAGAAACTTCCTTCACAGCACTAAGGGCTCCTAATTAAAATAAATTTTAAAAATAATTCTACAAACCATCCTCTCTCAGCAATTCGAGTAAGTCATCACAGACAAAAGTGGTTATAATGACACACATCACAGTTAGAAATCATTTTTGTTCTGAAAACTAGTTTTGCAAACTCCCCTTTTGAAAAAGACTTTTCAGTTTACCTTTTAAAATGAAAGATCCAAAAAGTGGCTTATTTGCCTCAAGCTCGGTCCCTTTTAATTGACAGAAAATCTCTCCACATATACCTCATGCAAACCTACTTTCGATTTTCCTTCCTAAAACTAGCTTTTGTCTCTGAACTTTACAGAACAGTTGGAGCTCTTTAATATTTTCTAAGAGAAATATTTCAAACAAGCAACCTCACAATTTATTCACTACTGCCAAGAATAAAAGTAACAGGTTTCACCACCAAGGCCTTCCAAGGCTTTGCATGACTTTTAAGGCAAAGCATCACTTATTCAACTGCAGGTTGGCTCCCTTAATGCATCTGCCATTTGTTTGGCTCTGGAGGAAATGATTTGATTACACAAAATTCTTTTTAGATCAAGTTTAAAATCCTAGCCACACTGGGACCAGTGGTGAAGCCTGCAGCTTGATGGGTTAACACTTGGACATACTGAGCTAAGGACAAAGACCAGGAGCAGGTTAAAATCAGAAGCTTAAAGAATTGAAAAGAATGAGCTTAAAAGATGCAAGACTTAGCTGGGCCCTTATAAGTGCTCTATTTGCCATGACTGCATATAAGATGATTTATTTCTCATATTTCTTGTAAATGAGTGTAATACCCTAAGGGGTGCTGGTGAGCATCGGTAAATGCAAAAGCCACTAGGACCAGTTGCATCCATCCACTGCTGTGCCACCTATGCATTTTGAAGTTGGCAAGTAACCAGACATCTTTATGTACCTCCATTTCTCATTTCTTATTATAGGGCACATCATTTTTAAAAGCATTTAAATGAAACAGATGTTAACCCCATTCATTCCACTTTCCCAGGGAACATGTCAATGATGATTTTTAAAATGCAAAAGAAATGTCAAAGTATTTTGTTCCCTGGCTAAGAATACATCTGTGGAAAAGGAGGGAGAAAATACATAAAACAGTCTATGGTCATTCAAGAAATAATTATAAGGTATGTCAAACTACAGAAAATTGAGCAAGCACTAAATTAAACCCAAAAAAAAGGATGTCTTGTGTCAAAATGGCATTTTCACTCACTTATTTCAAAAACAAGTTTTGAAAATTAAATTCCATCTACCAGCTCAGAACAGAACACATTAAGGCTTGACTGTAATGCCATTATCCATGTGGCAGCTCCTTTCCTTTTTTGAAACCACATTAATTGACAAAGAAGCCTTAAGGCTCACCTCCCATAGTGCCTTGAAGTCCTTCTGCTCGATGCGGAGCAGTTCACTGCTCTCCCTGGTAACGATGGTCGCATGGCGGGGTGTGTTGTCCAGAATGGACTCTCCAAAGGCCGTCCCAATTCCCAGGGTACAGATGGTCACTGCATCCTGAGAATCCCAAAAACTAGTCATTAGAAAATTAAACATCTAATGGATAGGTGTTTTCTTTCCTTTAACTGAAGCATAATTTGTACAAAGTAAAACACCCAATTTAATTGTACAGTTCAACAAGTCTTGACAAAGTGTATTTACCACTCAGATCAAGGCAGAACATTTCTATCACCCCCAAAAGTCCCCTCGTGCCCTCTCCAGGCAAGACCCTTTCTCAGAGGTAATGACTTGTTCTGATTTCTGTGGTGAAAGAATTTTGCCTGTTTTGGAACTTCATGTGAAAGAAGTCAGATGATATACTCCTGTTTGTGCCTGGCTTCTTTTTTGCTCAACATGATGTCTGTATGATTCATCCATGTTGTGGCATGGATCCATAGGTTTTTCCTTTTATTCATGAGTAGTTTCCCATAACGTTGGTGTGCTTCAATTTGCTTATCATCCTCCTACTTGTGGACATTTGGGTTGTTTCTAGTTTGAGGCAATTATGAATAAGGCTTCCAGCAGTAATCTTATCTTTTCATATAACTACTATCTGTTTTCAGAAAAGAGGAGAAATCTATTCAAGCTGAGCTCAGTTGTTTTTTTCTTTTAAGTTAGAGAGTACAGTTACAATATTTATTTTTATTTTTTTCTCAATATTTTATTGTGAAAACTTTCAAACATGAAAAAATTAAAGACTATTACAGCAAATACCTGTATACTGTATACCCACTACCTATATTATCCCATTAATATTGTGCTTTATTTAGTTTATTACATGTCTATCCATCCATTGATTCATCTTATTTTCATTTTTTATACATTGTGCAGGAAACTGTGAACAATATTTAAATATGAAACTAGCACTGTCTGTGTTAACAAGATGAGGAAACTGAGGGTCAGAGTGGTGGATCCACACAGCCTCACTTCACACATTGATAAGTAGTGTGGCCAGATTCTACCCAAATCTGACTATAAGATTACAAGATTTTTGTATCATGCTGCCTCCTGCAGCCACAGCAGAGTAAAAACAGCATCCGATGAAATACAGTGCGACTAGCTTATAAAATGTCATGAATCAATGATTAAAAAGTTTCTTAAGGTGTACAAAAAAAAAAAAAGTAATTTCCTCTCTGCATGCAACACTGGTGATAATGTTTGGATTTAATCCTAACTAGTTTCAAATAATGCAAATAGCCACTCAAAATCACCTGGACATTAATTTTGTAAGGCATTATAAACTAAGGGAGACACACAAGGGTAATCCTCTGAGTTAGAAAGCCCAGTTTTCCTTTCATGCATCTAATACACGATAATAGGCAAATGTTATTAAGATCAAGTTAGCGACTCTGTAATCACATTACTAAGACAAATGCCCATAAGAATCCAGTTCCTTGAACCATAGCAAATTGCTTCTGCACAGATATTACCATATAAAATTATGTTCGGGAAAATAAAATCAATAATATCTCAGAAAAGAATAAAAGATCAGGGAAGAAGTTAAGAAAAGCCTGCTAATAAATTTCCCACAAAGACAAGTGCAAACAAATTCACTCAGAAAAATATCCCCAGAAGTGAAATATCAGAGTAGTCAAAGAGTTAGGTCTCTCTGAGCAATTTTTAAATGCTAGTAAAAACACAAGACAGAATATGATAAATCACAGACTTTCACAACTCTCTGGAATAGTAGGTTCCCTGAAGTTCCCACTAGCCTATTTCATTTTTCTATCACCTGAACCCTTCGGAAGAATTCTTTTGCCTCATTTGTACTTTCCAGCATGTCTTAAAAACCTGAAATGGAACCTAAGTAATACCGCTAATGTCATCCACATATTTTACATATATATGGTTATTTTCGAAGTATAATGCAAAAGAACCAGAAGCTTTCAGTCGTTCCTGAGCTAGCTGTACAGTTCATGGATTGATCAGTCTTCTTTTGCACCTCCGACCCCCTGTCACCAGTACACAGAGAAATAGCAGAGGCTGGGAAGCACACATGAGCCTGTCTTTTTGCCAATAGACAACTCTTGGAATAAAGACACAAGATTGGATTTGTTCTTGGATTTTCCCAGGAGATTTCAACCTGACTCATGCCTGATCACATACAACAAAACTTAATCACAGTAGTGCTTCCAACTGCACTCCTTGGTGTATTTCTGTGTTGGGACTGCCTCTGTAAGGGGAAAACCATGCCAGTGAGTACCCAGCTGCAGTCATTGGCTCAAGCACTCTGGGCTCATTTCAGGAATCAATTCTTCTACCAGAATTGAGTGTGGGATCAGTCCTTTCTAGATAGCCTCTTTCACACTAGGTCCACTCAAATTTAAGGACAAGGAGTCACACATTACAAGATTTAGGACTGGAAAACCTCACCTGAAAGGAGTATTGTTTGTAAGTTCAAACTTTACTTTCAGCAGATTTGAAGTATTTTTCAGGACAAATTTATTTAGAAATCTGAATGAATTTGGGAGGTATCGTTGGGCATTGGGATAACTGGGCACAGAGAAATAGAAGGTGGCCAAGAAGAACATTTTCACCCTAAAGATGATTCACTATCTTTACAGTCCATGGGTGCTAGCCCTTATTTACATCTAAATCACAGGCAGGGCCGTGCCATGTGCTGACATCCAAATATTCTCTCACTTAGCAGAACCAATATATGTTGTTCAGCATGTATGCTGATAGGTGGGGTAAGGGTGGGCAGGATGAATGTGAGTGGACGCAGAAGAAGCACTCCTCCTTTGGTCCACACTAACGTCTAACCGGACCTCTGCGGGTCAGGATCCCAAGCCCAAAACCCTGTAGATGGGCTTAATGCCTGCCTTTGCCTGCTGCAGAAAGTGTCTGTTTCTGGATGTAACATTACCATTTCTTTTAAGCTTACACAGGCTGCTCATGTCTCAATACTTATTTAATAGGGAGTATTCAAAAGAACACTTTTATTAATTTTCTGCTCATCTGCAGATTAATGTTCAGTGAGGGCATCTGAAAGAAGATGTTTACAGTAACACAGAGACTGAAGAAAGCAATCAGCACCTATGCAGGGAACATGAAATAATAATAGTCAAGGAATATCCTATTTTGTGGCAAGATGGCAATTTGTTTTGAGAACTTTCAAAAGGGAAGTGAAGATTTAGAAGTCTGATTTCAATATATGATGGTGGTTTAGCAGATGCTGCTGAAGCCCTGCCAGATTCCCCACTCACCTCTGAGGTCATCTGTAGCTTTCTGAACGGCTCTGTGCAGTGTGCCACCTCTAGCACCTGTACCCTCGCTCTGCCTAAGGGCAAAGTGCTAGGCAGTTAATGCCTTTCAGGGCAACATTACCATGAGAGTGGTGGGACATGAGAGTGGGAAGATCAACACCCCAGCTTCCTTCCCATTCACCGTTTCTTAGCGGGTCTCCTGAAGGAGTAAGCCCAGTTGCCCACAGTGGAAACGCTCTTAGTAGAACGCTTCAATTGGCTTTCCTTCCTTCTTTATCTCACTTTCCCACTCTGTTATCATATGTTCCGAGATCATCTCCAAAAAAAACCACTTGGAGCCAAACCTTTGTCTCCAAGTCGGCTTCTGGGGAAACCCCAAACAAGGGTATAGGTTAGCCAAGATGGCTGTGAGTCCTAAATGGCATTGAGACCTCTAGGGAGGTACTGGAGCAAACCAGCATTCCCAGAGAGACTTCTGTATTAAGGACAGAGGCCAGAGTGTCACTTACCACTTCCATCACACACATTGTAAGTGCAGTATGTTTTGGGTGACACGTGGGAAGACTTCATTCTGTTAGGAATACATACTGGGTTACCTGAGATCTATTCTACTAGATTACAAGGGCTGATGGGAACACACATGCAAAATTACCTCTGGCATATCACTGACATGCCATCTGGCTTTTTCCTCCAATCTGATCCAGCTATGTCATCCCTCAGTCCACTGGATCACTCCTTTTCCTCCTTCTAAAACACAGCCCTCCTTACTTAATTATCTACCCACCCTTAGTCCCATCGTGCAGCAGCATGCATGTTGATCTGCATGTGTGTGAGCAGGAACTGGGCCACACGCTAGCCAGATATCTCAACTACGATGCCTCGTTTATTACTCACAAAGGTGAATGAGATAATGCTTTGCATAGTGCCTGACTCAAAACAAATGCTTAATAAATTGTGGACACTCTTATTAACACAATCCAGCAATATCAGTAGTAATATTGCTATTTTATAGGTTGAACAAAATCAGGCTCAAAGATATTCAGTGACTTGCCCAAGATGATGGCTAGTAAGTGGAAGAGCTGAGACTAGAAACTAGTCAGTCTAATGATCTACCCACATACCTCTTAGATTGTCCTAGGAAGTATAAGTACCTCTTGACCAAGGTTCAGTTGGAAAGTCAGTTAAGGTACCAATTTAATTCATATTGATTCTTATTTCAGTCAGCCAATCTTTGTATTTATTGAATACCAAATAAGTCCAAATCATTAGGAAAATATAAAACCCCATCTGTAAAAAAATAAAAATAAAAATAAAAATAAAAATAAATAGCCAGGCATGGTGGCGTTTGCCTATGGTCTCAGCTACTCAGGAGGGTGAGGCAGGAGGACCCCTTAATTCCAGGAGCTCAAAGTTACAGTAAGCTATGATCATACCATTGCACTCCAGCCTGGGAGACACAGCAAGACTCTGTCTCTAAAAAAAATAAAATTGGCATTTCTGCTTTTTCCAATCTGATCCTGTGCCCCAGTTCTAATAACTGAGTTCAGATCCTGGTTGGAGGAACTGAGTTTCTGTCTTTCAGACTCTCTGCCTTGATAACCTGCTGGGTACCCTAATTCTTCTCAAAGTGACAGTATCCTGTCCTGACAGCCCTTCCGGGTTCCCAGTTCCTTGCTGGCGGTCCTTCTGTGGCCAGACCTCTTAGGAAGCCTGCCCACTGCCCACTCCCACCACTGGGCCTGCTTTTGACTCCCTCTCATCAGTGGGCCAAGCCTCAGCATGCTACCCCTGGCTAAACCAGCCTTTGGCCCCTCCCCACACTAACCTGGGGGCTGTGTCATGCTACCTTCCTGCTTCCTCTGCCCCTCCTGCCCAGCACTGCCTGAACATGCCCTTGAGACATTTCCCACCTCCATCATGGATGCCCCCCAGATTCCAGGTTCTCCTTTATCAAGCCTGGCACCAGCTGAAGTCATGAGCACCATCTTGACACAGTGTTTTCAGTGGGATATGCAGGGTCTAGTTAACTTCACTCATAAAAGCTGGCATTAGGTAAGTTAATAAAGATGTTGATGAAGCCGCCCTGTGGGAAGGCAGGGCATCAGGTAAAGGACTCCCACGTGGAGGCTACCCACAATCAGAACACTCAATGCTCAGCAGGGAAAATCCCTGGAAGCAGTACAGTGGAAAAGCCACGGGCCTTGGTAGACATACTTCAAAACTTATCTCTGCCAATGACCAACCTGTGGGCTTTGGGGAAAATGCTCCCCAGAGCCTCAGTATCCCTATTTGTAAAATAGGCACAATCTTTCTTATAAGATCATTAGCAGTATTCAATCAAAATAAAGTAATATACACAGTCCATATAAATGCTGTATAGTTTCTGGTACATAACAGGTGTTCCATAAATAATGGAAATTATTATTTCTAACTTAGTCACATACACGTATAGGTTATCCATATTTCTAAAAAGCAAAGCATTTTTTTTCTGTCATTTAAATAATAGAGAATCTCTATATTCATTTTGTTAATCTTCAACTAATGATGGCTTTCAACATTTAAATTCCAAGTTTCTCTGTCCCCTAGTCTGGATGTCAAGTGGATTGAATGATCTACAAAACACTTCAGCTCTCTGGGGGAGCTCGTATTCAAAGGCGCCCTTCTGACAAACCCTGCTGTAAATCAAAGAATCCTTTTGTACTGCAACTAATCACCCCTTAATTTATCTGCTTTGTAGGTCTGAGTTATGGTACACTGAGTTTTCTTAAAGCAGGCATTCTCATATGAGGCATTTTATCTGTTTCATTATAAACACAGGAAACAGTATGGAAATGGGAATGGTGTTAAGAAAGCCAATGGTTACATGTCACTGATAACTAAGACTGGTATCCAAGCTAAGGCACTTGTGCCTTACAAATAAATAATGTCTATAAGCCTAACTTACACAGGTTATAGGTATTCGGATGGAATTTAAAATAGCTACAATCAATTAAACATAAGAATTTCATGTGGTAAGTACATCAAGATTTTCTAAAAATGGTCCTGTAACTTCAAGGGCTATTGGATCATCTTCTTATGCATGTTTCACTTCCATATTCATAGATCAAGAAGAGTTCATTGTTTCATGGCAAATTTATTGTTTTGGACATACATTGAGTTAACTAACACCAAGGGAAAAAAATTGGTTCTTTAAATGTGTAGAGACAGAAACATAATTTTTTCTTTCTCAGAGACGAGGTCTTGCTATGTTGCCCAGGCTGGACTGCAGTGGCTATTCACAGGTGTGAACATAAATTCTTACAAGGCAAATATTGTTATCATTTTTGTTTTAGACCTATGGACAATACTTGCCATTAAGTTACACAGCACCTGGGATTATTTCATGAACTTGAATTTAGTACTGGAATTTGCTAAGTGCTCCAAGTCATCTTAAATAATAAATGGAACCCAATCTCTTAATTTGTCAAGATGTTAGATTGTGTGCCGTCAGAAGCATTTACTGCCAAAGCAAGAGGGCAAAATACTTCTCAGGCAAAAGTGTTTTCTAACAAACAGCAAAGACAAGGTCTGCTACTTTTAGAACACTTCCCTGGAATCAGCACACTCAACACAGCTTACCAAGACCAGACAGGCCGGCCGCAGGAAGGTTTGATGAGAAGGGACTAGCATTAGCATTCTGGTAACTGAATCAGGGAGGCCAGCCCCATTTCAGCAGAGAGCCAGTCTGTCCAGCATTGTGGTGCAGTTTTGCATCCACCCACCCAAACAAAGAATTACATGGCAACAAAACTAGATGCAGGATGCAGGATGCTCAATAAACTCCCAATCAGCTCCAAATAAATAGCCTGACCTGAGCGCAGACAAGTAGGAAGAGATTGCAAACAACTGCTGTGGACTTGGCACCTTTCACATTTTATGGGCTCGATAAATGTGCTCAGAAAAATGTTTCCAATGATGGCAGTGTTCTCTGTTTGAAAATAACGGAGTAAATTAGTGAATAGAAGAATCAGAGAGGCAAAGGGAGAAAGATAGACAAAGGTAGAGAGATCCACATTACAGCGAAACACACATGTTCTTCAAATTTTATAAACAAAAATGCAATGCTTGAAAACATCTTTGTCACTGTAGAAGGAAAAAAGAGAAGGCAAATAAAAGCATATTATTTTACCTTAAGGAGAATATCAGTATGAGATTTTTTTTCTGAAATTGAGCTAAAATGTGCCAGATAATTTCACAGTGATAGATGAGGAGATGAAATTAAGTGATGACCAAGGCCAAGTGCAGCCCGATTCTCTGATCCATGAAATGGCTGAACAATATTGTTAAACTTCTTGCTGTTTCAAATCCCAAGTACATTTCCTGCCTTTTCTATTCTAGCACTGCCCTCTTGTGATAAAACAACAGCATTGCAGCCATTGCAATCAACTTTCCTTGGAATGGTAATTTCAAAAAGCACAGACCCTCTGGCTCTATCCCAGGCTTTGTACTAAGTGCTTTACATACACATCAGCTCATTTAAGATAAGAGCTATTATCCCCAATTTACAGGTAATCTAACTGCATACCCACAGCCAATTAAGTGGCTATAGGATTTCTAAGGAGCCCTGAATTTAACCACCCTGGGTTGCATTAGGTAACTACAAATGCTTTAAATAAGCATCTCTGATAGAGATGTAAAAGTTTTAAAGAATTAATAAACCATTCTATTTTCTATCTTGCAATATAAACTTTATTCTGTCAGCAGTCATCAGAAACTCCTCTTTCTTATAACCGGAAAAGCCTTTTTTTACTTTTTGGAATGTAAACATTAATTTAAAATCTTATCTATTTCTAGGATTTTGATACTTACTATGCCAAAAAAAGCACCTCATTTATAAAATCTGCAGAGAAAAACAGGACCTTCTCTCTTTTTGTCTCTGAAGTAAACACACACAGACACACACGCACACAGACACACACACACAGACACACACAACTGGATAATATCTGATACACTGAGATTTATAACCCTATTTATTATTTTTAGTCCTTTTATTGCTTATAACCTGTTCCAATGTTCATCTCTAACCCTAAATCAATTAAAATATTACTGAGAAAAAAATATGCCCATGGTATTATTTACTCTAGTGGGAATTTAAAGTATCTGACTTTTAGCCCACTTAAGTTACGTAGGCACCAAGACAGGAGAGGGTCTTGTGCAGTCGAGTTCAGTAGTAGGGACCTGGAGGTGGATGTGTCCTGGTTAGGCTCAGGTAAGACACTGAAGGTGGGGACAGATATTATTGGGGAATTAGAAGGATTAATCCTTGATAGAAGCCAAGTGGATGCTGCCAGTGGAAATCTAGGTGAACATGTCAGCCAGGTTGGGACGCCTTAGGAGGGCGAAGTGGTCTATGGGCAGGTCCCCTTCTGGGTGCTCTTTTTCTTGAGTCAAGATGAAGAATGGCCAAGGCAGGAAGGGTGTCTAAGAACCTGGGAGAGATGCCTCTGACAATTACACATAGTGGTAAGAGTGCTTCTGAAGTAAGTTTCATTTTATGGAGTAGTGGAATAAAATAATTTATAGAGCTGGGTGCCATGGCTCATACCTGTAATCCCAACACTTTGGGAGCCCGAGGTGGGCGAATCATCTAAGGTCGGGAGTTCAAGACCACCCTGGCCAACATGGTGAAACCCCGTCTCTACTAAAAATACAAAAATTAGCCGGGTGTGGTGGTGTGTGCCTGTAATACCAGCTACTTAGGGGCTGAGGCAAGAGACTCACTTGAACCTGGGAGGTGGAGGTTGCAGTGAGCTGAGATTGTGCCATTGCACTCCAGCCCAGGCAACAAGAATGAAACCCCATCTCAAAAAAAAAAAAAAAAAAAAAAAGAAATTAGAGAGATAATTGCAAGGATTTGTCAGCCTCTAAAAGTTCCTGAAAGTAATAGGGACAGAATAATCTATGCATTTTCTACAATTCTTAGAACAAACGAGTTTTCAAGGCAGTAACAAAAGAAACGAAAGTAATGCAGCCCCAGCTCCTAAGGGAAGGTCTCCCAAAGGCAGAGCCCACCATCCCTCCCGTCCAGGCACTATTGTCTCCCCTTCAGTCTCTTGAAGCCTTGAATGAGGGAAAGTTGGCCGAGAGGAAAATAGGAGAAGCAGCATGTGGCTCTGGGGCTGCCTGGAAAAGGCCTGACTGTGAGAGGGGAAAGGAGTGGGTTCCTGTGCTCAGCAGGAATCCATGCCACTACCTGATGCTTCCTGAGCACAGAGAAGATGCATGGGGTAAAGCCCAGTCAGCCCACAGCTCACGCCTCCCCCACCGGCCAACTTCTGTTCCTTCAGTGGCTGAGTGGGCTGACCCGAGGGACACTGGGAGGTGAGCCATCTCAGTCCCGCAGCCCAGTGGCTTTTTTCTCCATCTTCCCCTCCCAGGAGAGTGCCTGAAGTGTATATCAGCACTCATTGGAATGTCTGTAGTTTAATACTTCTCCAAAATGTAGAATCATGACTTTTTTTGTTATAATTTTAGACTTCGGTGATCTGGGAGCAAAAAGGGATCCTTGTCACCCCTCTCCACTCCCCTAAGAACACTGGAGGAGTTTGGGAGCAGGTGCCCTTGGGAGCAGATGCCCTTGGGAGCAGATGCTTTGTGGGCTTTGCAGATGCCCCAGGGAATGGCTGCACATGCTGCCTAAAGCATAGAAGATCCAGGGCGGAATGCTGGCTGGGCTCAGGAGGCCACAGGTACTCCCCGTTCCCAGGATCACCACTGCGTCATCCTGAGCAGCCACTCACGCATCAGGCACTGAGCAAGAAACAGCACAGCTGTTTCCCAAACAGGGTAGGCTCAAACCAAAGAAAGTTCCTGAAATGCTCTGTAAATGAACAGTTACTACTACATGCTCGGGGGATATCACTGATGAAAAATAAGTAGGACTCTCAACCCAGCATCCAAAAAAATTCAGGAACAATCTGCTAAGCCAATTGCACAGAAGAAGCTGTGCGCTTTTTAACCTAGTCAGCAAAAACTATAAGGGAATGACAAGAAGGGAGTAAAAGTAACATTAAACAGGAAGGCAATATGAATTTATGAGTCAAATAGAATAGTTACACCCTATGTATTATTGAAATTTATATACAGGCATATCTTTCTACCACCACATAAAAGAAAGAATTTGATTTTTTTTTTCAGAAAAAAAATCCATCAAATCATCCATACTGATACAGTTTGGCTGTGTCCCCACCCAAATCTCATCTTGAATTGTAACTCCCACAATTTCTACATGTTGTGGGACAGACTGAGGAAGGAAATTGAATTATGGGAGGAGTGGAATGGGTCCTGTACTGTTCTCATGATAGTAAACGAGTCTCATGAGATGTGATGATTTTAAAAATGGGAGTTTCCCTGCGCAAGCTCTCTCTGCTTGCTGCCATCCACAATAGATATGACTTGCTCATCCTTGCCTTCTGCCATGATTATGGGGCCTCCCCATTCATGTGGAACTGTAAGTCCAGTAAACTTCTTTCTTTTGTAAATTGCCCAGTCTCAGGTGTGTCTTTATCAGCAGCATGAAAATGAACTAATAGAGTACATTGGTACCAGTGGAGTGGGTGCTGCTAAAAAGATACCTGAAAATGTGGAAGCAACTTTGGAACTAGGTAACAGGCAGAGGTTGAAACAGTTTGGAGGGCTGAGAAAAAGACAGGAAGATGTGGAAAAAGACAGACTTGTTGAATGGCTTTGACCAAAATGCTGATAAAGATATGGACAAATCCAGGCTGAGGTGGTCTCAGATGGAGATGAGGAACTTGTTAGGAACTGAAGCAAAGGTGACTCTTGTTATGTTTCAGCAAAGACACAGACAGCATTTTGCCCCTGCCCTAGAGATTTGTGGAACTCTGAACTTGAGAGAGATGAATTACTATATCTGGTGTAAGAAATTTATAAGAAGCAAAGCATTCAAGAGGTGACTTGGGTGCTGTTAAAGGCATTCAGTTTTATAAGGGAAGCAGAGCATAAAAGTTTGGAAAATTTGCAGCCAGACAATGTGATAGAAAGGACAATCCCATTTTCTGAGGAGAAATTCAAGCCAGCTGCAGAAATTTGCATAAGTAACAAGGAGCTGAATGTTAAATGTTAATCCCCAAAACAATGGGGAAAATGTCTCCAGGGAACGTCAGAGGTCTCCTTGACAGCCCCATTCATCACAGGCCCAGATGCCTAGGGGAAAAAAAAATGGTTTCATGGGCCAGGCCCAGGGTCCTGGTGCTGTGTGCAGCCTAGGAATTTGGTGCCCTGCATCCTAGCCACTCTAGCCATGACTAAAAGGGGCCAAGGTACAGCTTAGGCTGTGGCTTTAGAGGGTGCAAGCCCCAAGCCTTGGCAGCTTCCACATGGTGTTGAACCTGCAGGTATACAGAAGTCAAGAATTGAGGTTTGGAAACCTCTGCCTACATTTCAAAGGATGTACAGAAACACCTGGATGTCCAGGCAGAAGTCTGCTGTAGGGGCAGGGCTGTCATGGAGAACCTCTGCTAGGACAGTGCAGGAGGGAAATGTGGAGTTGGAGCCCCCACAGAGAGTCCCTACTGGGGCACCACCTAGTGGTGCTGTGAAAAGAGGGCCATTGTCCTCCAGACCCCAGAATGGTAGATCCACCAACAGCTTGCACCGTGCACCTGGAAAAGCCACAGACACTCAATGCTAGCCTGTGAAAGCAACCAGAAGGGAGGCTATACTCTGCAAAGCCACAAGCTACTCAAGACCATGGAAAACCACTTCTTGCATCAGGATGACGGGAATGTGAGACGTGGAATCAAAAGAGATCATTTTGGAACTTTAAGATTTGACTGTCCCACTAGATTTTGGACTTGCATGGGGCCTGTAGCCTTTGTTTTGGCCAATTTCTTCCATTTGGAATGGCTGTATTTAACCAATGCTTATACCCCCATTATATCTAGGAAGTAACTAACTTGCTTTTAATTTTACATGCTCATAGGCAGAAGGGACTTACCTTGTCTCAGATGAGATGTTGGACTGTAGACTTTTGAGTTAATGCTGAAATGAATTAAGACTTTGGGGGACTGTTGGGAAGGCATGATTGGTTTTGAAATGTGAGCACATGAGATTTGGTAGTGGCCAGGAGCAGAATGATATGGTGTGGCTATGTCACCACCCAAATTTCATCTTGAATTGTAACTCCTACAATTCCCATGTGTCATGGGAGGAACCCGGTGGGAGGTAATTGAATTATGTGGGTGGGTTTTTCCCACACTGTTCTCTGATAGTGAATGAGTCTCACAAGATCTGATGGTTTTGAAAATGGGGGTTTCCCTGCACAAGCTCTCTTTGCCGCTGTCATCCATGTGATATGTGACTTGCTCATCCTTGCCTTCTGCTATGATTGTGAGGTCTCTCCAGCCATGTGGAACTGTAAGTCCGATAAACTTATTTCTTTTGTAAATTGCCCAGTCTCAGGTATGTCTTTCTCAGCAGCATGAAAACAGACTAATATAGCTACCTAATAAATGCATAGTATAAAATACTATTGCTGTATCTGGGAAGGGTGGTCTCCCTCATATATTCCCATTTCCATTAGTAGCAACACCGTCCACCTCTCCACCCAAGTCAGGAGCCTCCCTTTCTCTCTACACCTCCACATCCCATCAACATCAGTTCTAACTATTTTGCCTCCATCCTATATACAATGTACCTCATTTTCCCTCCCTATCACCTGCACTTATCTACCCCACCCTCTAATCCCAAAGCCCTTTGGAGGGAGGGCCACACCCCTTTCACTGTGCATTGCCAAATCTAAGAGAGGGTGGGGGAGGAATGCCCCCAACAGCACCTGGGCAGTGGGCTTGGAGGGTAGGTCTGTGGGGCTGAGTGCTGCATCAGACACCCAGGCAGGAATTAGAGGAGCTGCAAAAGAAAAGCTTCTCCCTGTATTCCTTATTCCTCAATAGCTGGCTCAGCTCCCACCTCTCTTCCTTCCCCTTCCAGTCCTTCTGGGTGGCAACTGTACAACCATGATGGGCAAGCATTGAGCCCCAGAATCACAAAGAACTGGCCCGGACACCCAGCAGCTTTGTGACCTTGGACAAGGTGCTGAATATCTAGCCTCTAAAATGAGACAAACCACAGCACTAAGGGGAGGGCGGTGCGGTGTGTGCGGGTGGGAAAACGCTTGTGACACACTAGCCAGAGCCCCCTGTAGTAGGCGCCCCATTGCCAGCAGCCATTCCTGCTCTTCTCCCGTCATCCTGGCCCACACCCACTAAGGGGCTGAAACCCGGGGCTAAGTTTGGGAATTTGTCCCTGCATCCCTCTGACTCTCAGTTGAGAAGGCAGATGTGCAGGGCAGCAAGGGGCAGGCTGGCAAGAAACTCTGCCCTGTCCTCCCTGAAAGACTTGACTCTGTGCCATCACCTCTTTTCTCTTTCCTCAGTTTTCTCTTAGTTTCTTGTAACTTTTCTTCTTTCACTTTCGTCATCCTCCTTACACCTCTGTTCACATGTGTGCCCAGCAGAAGAACATGCAATTTGGAGTACATCAGACCTGAATTCAAACCTCAGCTTGCCCACGTTCATGTATGTGGTCCTGGGAAAGCTGTACCTATGTCACTGAGCCTTGTTTTCAAGCCTTTGGTAAAACAGGACACACATGCCTAAAGATTAGTTCAACTAATGTCCATGGAACCCCTCGCATGAGCCACACAAGGAAGGTACTTAGCAATGATCGTTTCTGGTCTCTAGGGGTAGGAATTCCAGGTCTCTCCTTGCTCCTCACCCATGGCCCGTCATCCAACCCCATTTCCCTCCTCACTGGGGTCCATTATGGTTAATTTTATGTGTCAACTTGGCTAGACAATGATGGCCAGTGGTTTGGTCAAATACTAATCTAAATGTTGCTGTTAAGATATTTTTAGATGTGATTAATGTTTACAATCAGTAGACCTTAAAGTAGATTACCCTCCATGATGTGAGTGTGCCTCATCTACTCACCTGAAGGCCTAAGAGCAAATAGGTTTCCCTTGAGGTTTCCCAAAGAAGGAATTCTGCTTCCAGACTGCAATGCAGAAACTCTGCCTGAGTTTCCAGCTTTCACACTCAAGATTGCAACAACTCTTACCTGAGTCTCCAGCCTGCCAGCTCTAGTCTTCAGACCTGCCAGCCCTCACAATCATGTGAGCCAATTCCTAAAAATAAATCTCTCTGTCTCTCTCTCCAACTCTATGTCTTAGCACTTCTGTTTCTCTGAAGAACCCTGACTTATATGGGGCACTACTCTGCCATGTTAAACAATCCCCTTGATTTACCGTATTGCTAGTAGGCAGAGACCCAGAGCCCATCACAAGGCCAGCATGGGTAGAGATGGCAGTTTTGTTTCTCCCTTGCAAGCATCTTGGCATGGATGGGGGGGAGCCTGCCATCTTGGCCATTCCCCTTAGCTTCTTTCTCCCATGAGGCTGGACCATGTCCTGCCCTCATAACTGGCTGGAAGGCTACGCCTTTTTTTTATCTCAGGCTGTACTCTGCCAGGCTAGAGGATATAGGGGTCAATGAGCTTTCTCTTCCTTTTATCTTAGTGACACAAACCCATCCAGAAAACTCTGGTTGAACATTGTGGGATGAAATACATAAAGGACACAGTAAGTTAGCTTTGGTAAAAACTAATAATTCCTAACAACTAAAAGGAGACCGAGCTCAGCTCAGGAGAGTTCTCTGCATCGGTTTTGAGGTCAAAACTACAGGTAAATCTAAAATTAAAAGTTTAGTTAAAATTGTTAAATCTGTAGCTAATAACCCTGCTAGGATGCCATGGTGAGAGACAACTGGTCAAGGGTAATATTCCTGAAATCCCTGGCCAGTTACTATTTTAATACCATCAGAATCTCAGGCCAGCTTTCACATCTGGTGTGTCAGCACATAAGAGCCGGTGTTATTTATCATCCCCTTAGGCATATCTGCTCTTCCTCTTCTGATTCGCCTTCTCTCTCCTTCCCAAGTTTTCCTATTCTTTTTTCTCTCCTCCTTCGTTCTCATCTTGTTTCCCTTTCCTCTCTTTTGTCACCTTTCTCTTTTCAGCCTTTCCACTGTCTCCATCATCACTCATTCAGGACCCACTCGAGCTACAGGAGGAACCAAGTAGAGTAATCCTGCTGTAGGCCCTGTCCCCAGGGCACATCTATGCAGGCGAAACCTGGGGAAGGGAAGTACCAGAAGTAGCTCTAAGCCAAAAGGCCCAGAGAGTCCCCACCAGGACAGCATCCACAGGTCAGAGACATGCAGACAGGAAGGGCATGGGGTAAACTGAAAGAATAACAGAAGGCAGGGAGAGAGGGAAGTTGCATGTTGTGTTATGTTTCTTAAGAGTCAAATGGTGGAGAGCAGTGGCAAAAAGCAACTGTTCAGGTGCCTGACTGCTTGGGTTTTAATCTTCAGTTCTCTAATTTCTAGATACAACACTTGAGGCAAGTTATTTAACCGCTCTGGGCCTTCATTTTCTCATCTGTAAAATGAGAACAGTAATATAACCTACCTCAAAGGTTGACTTGAGGATTAAAGAAATAAATAAACACCTGTCAAGTGCTTGGAACACTGCTAAGTAAATATCCAAGAAGGACTGGATAAATTATATATGGATAAATATCTTGGTTATATGGGATACAGCAAATATCCAAGAAATGCGAGCTGTTCTCCTGCCCATTAGAAACTGGGCAGCTCACAAAAATCAAAGCCCACCTCTCACCTTGACTTCTCTGAAATCCAAAAGAAGGCCAGCCCTGTGCAAGACAGGAAGAGGAAAAGTACCATCAGAGCTGGGAAGCAGAGGTTCCAGGCTGTGTCTAATGGAACTTTCATGCACTGATGCACAGAACGAGTATACGATGGGTTACATAGGATTTGGATACTGGCCTGAGAATTTAACTCTCTCCATTACCATGGGTATCACCCAGAAAACTACATTGCAAATTCCAAATGTACACCTTGCCAACAATCTTTTGGATACCACTCCATTTTTAAGATGGAGACTGCCCACAACTTCAATATGCATACAAGTTCCTTAAAAAATTAAATCTCAAAATTGATGTGCCATAAATGTTTCTCACATTTGAAGCGTGCTACCTATGAAAAAGGTTCCAGAACACTGCCTTAAATATGACGCTTGGCTGAAGGTTTTGTCCCTTTAATTATTCTTTAATGTTTCTCAATAATTCTTTCAGATTTTACAGTTAACTAATTCTCTTCCTTCTGTTTTTTTTTAATTCGGAATCCTGAATATGTGGAAATAAGACTTGGGACATTTTCATAGTGACACCTGATGGTGGCCTTTTATGAGAACTTTTCAGACTCAGTATTTTTGGTTCTAGACAGTGAGGTTGTATACATTTTGGCCACATGTCTTAATGATACAGCAAGAGTCACTGCAGATGTGAAAGAAAACCCTGGGTTCAACTTTAAATATTCATATTTTTTTCTTTCTTTTTTTTTTAAATATTCATAAATTTTGTGAACAGAAAAAAGAATGAGTTTTAGCTACTAGGATGCCAAACTCCTCAGAGGTGACAAATGAAAATAAAGCCAGTGCTGTACTTTAGAAGGAAAATAATGTTATTAGCCTTCCACATTTGAAAAGACAAGGTAGAGAAATAGAGATTTTAGGGGGACTGCATCAATCACATTTCCCTTGCATCACCAGACCTCCTGCAAGGCCAATGAGGAGATCACTTCTAGGACAAAGAAAATTCAAGATACAAAGATGGAGACGGATCCAAGAGGAAGTATAAGGGGACTTCTTCTCCTTCCCCTTCACTCACATTTCACCTTGTACTGCAGCAATTTATGTCACATTGCCATTGCTTGCATTTCCAAATAGACTGAAGCTCCCAGAAGGTAGGCAATGTGTGCTCACATTTCATGTTTTAATACCTGGCATCATACTCAAATCAAGGAAGACATTCAGTAGATGTTTGTTGAGTAACTTAATAAAGGAATCCAACAAACACTGCTGAATCCCTCACTGTGGGAAAGAGGAAATGGACTTGAAATGTAATTCTGATGGCATAAAAGACGTAGGGATAGTATGTCTTTAAAAAAATAATAATAAATCCTACTTTCAAAAAAATAGAGCATATTACCTGGTGACTGCTGGTCTCAGATACTTTAACATCCAAAGACCCTGCCAGGACAGCATACCAGTTTGTTCCAATATCACCCTGGCGAAATACTAGAAAAAAAAAAAAAACAGTGATGTAAATATAACAAATACAACTTGGTTTTGCTGTATGATCTGATAGTTTTTCACTGGTACAAGCATGTCTTGGACCTAACTGAGCTTACCATCCTTCCCTTATCTGTTTCCCACAAGAACATGACAAGTATTTCTTTACCTCATCTGTCAACAAAGCTATGTCCTATTTATTCAATATTCTATGAAGTGGAACTCTGTTAAAGAGTATGCTACCATACTTAAAGAGCTGTAATAAAGGTGATAGCTTTAAATGTTATAAGATCCTTTGAATTTAAGAATTGACTGATATTTGCCAAGACTATATTAAAAGTCACGTGTTTTCTAGACTAGCACATCTCCTTTTAAGGTGACCAAAAATTGATTTAAAAAACTAAAATCTGCTTTGTTCAAAAATTCTAACTACTATATTATCATTGTACATTTTCTTATTCTTTTTATAAATTCACTGCTTTAAGGCATTTGGAAATGATCTTCATCAGAAATTTTTGAACCTGATTTTGCCCTCTAAGTGTGTCATATCAGAGAGAAAATATTTAGAAATTTAGATAGAACCACAGTTCCCATATCGTATTAAGAACCAGGTTTGGAAAAGTAATTCCAAAAAACTGGTTCAAAAATCTTATGCAAACCAACTGTCCTTTTAAATATCCTAGCTAAATAACTACATGGAGTGATTTGATATTTTAAAATTTTTTTCATGGTGAAAGTCAGAGGTCGAGTAACTCAATGAAAAAATCACATGACAGCTCATGGGACAACGGAGTCCTGGCAAGGCTAGTGCTCACTGGAGAACAGCAAGCTTCTGGGAACCATAATTAATGACGACAAGCTGCTCTGAACTTCCTGACTAGTACATGCTGTGAGAAGGCAAAGACCAACTATGGCATCCTATCAAGTGCAATAACAAGCTTAAGATGGGGTTGATGAGTTTATAGCTGCTTTCTCCAGTAACTCTGCTGCTCCAAATCTTTGGAAGTGATTCATTTTAGAGTTAGGATTTTGCCTTTCATGAACTTCTCGGCCCCAAAAGACATTATTATTTGTCAATCAAATTCATGTTATATATCTTGGGAAATTCATTTTGAAAATGGCTTTTAGAAACATAGAACAGCCTTGTTGCCAAAAGAATAAGGTTTCTGATATCAGTTTTAAAAAATGGCTGAAAATGATACGTATGGACAATTTTTTTCTTAACAGAAACATAACTATGAGCTGGATACAGTGGCTCACGCCTATGATCCCAACATTTTGGGAAGCCAAGGCGAGAGGATTGCTTGATACCAGGAGTTCAAGACCAGCCTGGGCAACATAGCAAGACCTGGTCTTTATCAAAATTAAAGAAAGTCACTGGGCATGGTGGCATACGCCTATAGTCCTAGCTACTCAGGAGGCTGAGGTGGGCAAATGGCTTGAGCCCAGGAGTTCAAGGTTGTAGTAAGCCATGATTACACCACTGTGCTCCAGCCTAGATGACAGAGCAAGACCTCAAAAAAAGAAAGAAAGAAAGAAAAAAAAAACCTATGTAACTATGTTTGTATGTGTACACGTAGGAGAACATTTTGAAGAATATATATAAAATGTTAATGGTAGAAATTGTAGGTGATTTTTATTTTGTTGACTTTAATGTTGTGACTCACCCTGTTGCTTTCCCACCCAGAACCACTCATGCCCTCTTGTCTAACCGAACCCAGGTTTCAGACAAGTTTCCACTATCATCCACATGGCTAGGAGTTAGCTCCACTAGGGCAATCATGATTGGTCTAAATCAGTCCTGGTGATCCCATTATTTTTGCCAGTGATTGGTTTAGACTTAGGCATGTGATGCATTCCTGGCCAATAAGTCAATACAAGAAGTCTGCTGGGGGACTTCTGAAACAGAGACCCAAAAAGAAATAGTCCTTCAGCAGGATGTTTTTGTATCAGTACACAATCCATCCAACAGCTGTAGCTGTCAGAACAATGTAGGACAAGTCTGAGGACAAAAGCCAACACCTCAGAATGCATACAAAACCAAAAAAGACAGCAAGGACCTGAAACCTTCATAATTTCACTGAGTCACTTCACTAACCAACCCCAAAGTCATTCTACCTCAGGACTTCTTGTATATGAGTAATTGATTTTATTTTTCTTCTTGTATGAGTCATTGCATATTCAAATAAGTTGAAAGGGAGTTTTCTGTTAGTGCAGCATAAAGTGTCCCAACAGAAGAACTATTATTTCTTTAAAGAAAAAAATACTTCAAAAAAAATCCAGCTGTTACTCTATCTCCCTGCTCCTTATTCACACCTGGAATAGATAATATTACTGACATTTAATTCAAAACATTACTATCAGCACTAGTGAAGAGAACTTTTAGCTTTATATCCTATTGGCCACACATTTCTTGGATTAGAGAATGCAGTTATTTGAATTTCTAAGGATAGAGCTAAATGTGTGAATCATTACATCCTTTTAGCTCCATGTAGAAAGTCGGTTGCCCTGGAAGAACCATTTATGTTCTGTGAACAAAAGAGTTAGGGAAACGCCTACATGGAACTGAATAAACAGACTAGAGGGAAATGTCGACTGAGTACCTTTGCTTGAAGCTCAAATATTTGGCACATGAACACTCCATTTGCTATTGATTCCCATAAAGTAACCACAAATGAGCATAAACCATACATGGAAATGTACTACTGGAGTTGCATTTCTTACATGTTATTCCCTTGTCCAGATTCTCATAATAACTACACAAGCAAATCTGATGAAGGAGATTTGGGTGAAATTTCTCGAAAGCTTTAACTTCTTTCAGTCGAGTGAAGATTATATCCACATCTTCGCTGGATCGCTCCAACGGTCTACATAGGGAGAAAAGGCACCAAAGCTATATCAGTAAAGATTTACCTCAAAGTGAATCAACAGGCCACATTTTAATCACATTCAAATTTACACAAATATTCCAATTGTGAATATTTCATTGCAAATACTTATCCACCCCCTTCTAGGTATATCTGAGCCAATACAGACATTTCTGGAGCTTTATCAACTATTTGCCTTAAATCACTACTATCGCAGATGGCTAGAGCAGGAGTCAACCTCAGAGTGCTAAGTTTAAGGTGATAGTCGGGTATAATGCTTAATCCCTTAGAAGTACCTGATGGAACAAGATACATGAAAATGCAGATTTTACTAAAAATTGAAGTCACAAACACAAATGTCTGAGGGGCCAGTGAGGTAAAGGAAGTGAGCAGAAAGAACAAAATATAAGGGAAAACAATCTCTACTCTAAGAAAACAACAGTGAAAGCACAGAGACAAGTGAGAAGTGACAGCCTCAGTGCTGGTGATTCTCTAAGCAATGGTGGGCATCAGGGTAAACTGCAAACACGAGACTGTCTGCAGGGAGCAGCTCTTATTTGGCTGTTTTCCTTCTTATTGGTTTTCTATGTAAATGTGAACGTAGATGTTGTCAAATTTTCCAGTTGTTCAAGGTTAATCTAGGTGTTTTTTCACACTTTTTTTTTTTGACAAGGTCTTACTTTGTCACCCAGGCTGAAGTGCAGTGACACGATCTTGGCTCACTGCAGCCTCGACCTCCAGGGCTTAAGTGATCCTGCCACTTCAGCCTCCCAAATAGCTGGGACTACAGGTGCACTCCTCCACATCCAGCTAATTTTTTGTACTGATGGGGTTTCGTCATGTTGCCCAGGCTGGTCTCAAACTCCTGGGCTCAAGCAATCCTCCTGCCTCAGCCTCCCGAAGTGCTAGGATTACAGGCATGAACCATGTCCAGTCTGTTCACATTTCTTGAACATTGTGCAGGCCACACACACACACAGGAATCTATGGAATAGATCCAACCTGCTGACTACCATTTGGTAATCTCTGAATTAAGGTAAATCAAAGAACCAAACAAAAATACGACAGTTTTACAAACTATACAAATTATTTTCTTTGAGCAGTTTTCCAAGTCTGTTCCTTCAATGTTCCTTTGCAAGAACCTACTGCTATTCCTTGATAGATATTTCATATTATATAGAAACTATCATGTGTGCTCCAGAGCATTCTGGGATCAGAGGAAATGAATTGGGTGAAGATGTGACAGAGACACGTAGTATTCACCAAATACCCATGTGCTCCCCTGAATGTACTAGCCTCCCTTGTAGGGATGTTGGGGCTGGACTGCAAACAAAACTAGCTATATCTCTTCTGAGGTGAGACTGGTAAGAGCCAGGGGGCCTCTCTTTCACCTCTGTCTTCTTCAGGAACAGCTTTGAAGGGTGTTATAGGTTGAATGCGTCTCCTCAAAAGATATATCAGGGACCTGATTCTCAGCACCTGTGCATGTAATCTTCTTTGGAAATAGGGTCTTGTAGATGCAATCAAATTAAGATGAGGTCACACTGGATTATGGTTGGCCCCAATCCAATGACTAGCGCCCTTAGAAAAAGAGGGGACTTTGGACAGAGAGACACAGGGAAGAGAGCCACATGGAGCCAGCGACAGAGATTGGAGTGATGCATCTACCAGTAAGGAATGCTGAAGATTGCTGGCAGCCTTCAAAAGCTAGAAAGGGATAAGAAGGATTCTTCCCTACAGCCCTCAGAGAAGACATCTTGATTCTGGACTTCCAGCCTTCAGAACCCTGAGAGAAAATAGTGTTTGTTGTTTTAAACCATTCAGTTATTGGTACACCTTGTTCTGGTGGCCCTAGGAAACTAAGACAGAAGGCATGTGTTTTACATGCTATAGCCACAAGATGGAGAAGAATGTACAACCCACAAAAGATTCTGTATAAGTGGCAAATACACCTCCACTGTATGAAGCTACTGAGATGGAGGCAGAGACGTTATCACAGCATCAGCCAGCATCACCCAGACTAATACAGAAGTCAAGACTAGCCAGCCCAGAGTTCAAGGGACTTGGGACATTGTCAGAAGACAGATTCCATCATGAGAGATGAACATTTTCAGAGGACATGAGTAGATGACCTGTCACTAAGCGGAAGACCTCAGATACAGGCTTTTCTGAGCTTATTTACAGGCTCTTCATCTTGCTCAATTTTTACCACGTCACACTTTTAGGCCCAAGAAAACTAGATTCAAAGAATACGCCCACAACCTCCCTGGCCTCCCAACAAACCCCTAGTGGAAGGGTTTGGATTCTGCTTCCTGGGGAAGAGGAAGGGAAATCTGAGTGTGCCCAGTCTTTGAGATGACAGTGGGGCTGAAAGCATTGAGAGATGTGCAGGCTTGACTTGGGAAGATACAACACATCAGTATAAGTGCCTCTTCCTCCTATTACCCCTTTGGAAGGGGTTTCTAAACTTCTAACCAGAAGCTATGACCTCAAAGTTAGGGGGCTTTGGAACAGAGACAAGGACTTCAGCGATTAATAAGGTGCTATGGACAGTGGTGCAGACAACTTTCAATCAGTCTCTGTGTGTCTGAGTGGGCAGTGAGGACAGCAGTAGCTGGCAGAAGCGCCCCTAGTGGGGGATTCCAGTCAGTACAGCACACTTTCTGGGAGGCAGAGCTGGTGCTGGTGCCAGCAGAGAGTTGGGTTGCTGCCACAGAAGCACTGGCAGCAGCTGCAGGTCCAAAGCAATGACAGTATGCAAGTGACCGCAGGAGGAAGTGTAAGGTCTAGATGAGCTAGAAACGGACTGGACATGTATATGGCAGATTCTGCTTAGCTACATAGGAAAAGAGATAAACAGAGATTAGAATGCATCTTCCACAAAGAAGGAAAGAGCATCCCTTTTTGTTTATTCTCACCAGAGCATCTCCCACATTAAGAAGGCAGACTAGGGCAGCTAAAAAGATTTTTAGCCTGACACTCACTAGAAAACAGTAGAAGAAAAATGTATGTACTTCTATACAGTCCAAAACATGCACAGAACTTCAAGCTTCATAACCAGATTGTTAAATGACAAAAGACACTTGGAAAGACAATTAATTTGAGATAACTGAGAGGAGAATGAAATCTCTGATATTTTGTGTACCCCCAAATTAGGCCCTAATAATATCATTCTTGCTTAATATTTAAGCCTCAGAAACAATGAAAAGCAACCTTCTATCTATCATTAATTTTATTGGGTACTTCATGGAGTGGGGAAAATTTCATTCAGCTACTAGCAGACACCTTTACTATTTGACCTCTGGAATCTACCACCAGTGACAATCCTTTTGTGAATCTCTAACTTCCTAATGCAATATGTATTCTCATCTCTCTAGAGGTCATATCTGACACTTCCTTTATAGATCCTACAATGCCCAAAACAGGGCCACCCATGCAAAAAGTCATTGCACGTCATGTTCTACAGCGACTTCAAACTGAACTTATCTTCTCTCCCACATCTGCTACTGCACCTGCCCTCCTTACTTCCATGCATGGAGTAGCCTCGCCCTCTGCTATGGTCTAAATAGCATAGAGGTGAGCCTACTGCCTCTGCTATGGGTCGGAAATCTAATCACCAGTGCAAAAACTTTGGGAGGTGGGATTTACTGAAAAGTGCTTAGGTCATGAGGGCTCTGCCTTCATGCAGTATTTGTGGATTAATGAGTGGATTAATGCTGCTATAAAAAAAAAAAAGGCTTGCAGGGATGGGCTCACCCTTTCCACCTTCCACCATGTGAGGACACAGCAAGAAGACTCTCACCAGATGCTGGCACCTTCATACTGGACTTCCCAGCCTCCAGAACTGTGAGAAATAAATTTCTGTTCTTTTCTAATTACCCAGTCTCCTGTTATAGCAGCACAAAACAGACCAAGACATTCTCCGTCACCACATTCCAGTAATTTTACCCAGAAATGTCTCTCAAATCCATCCCCCCATTAATTCTTACTGACACTCTCTCATTGAGCTTGGACAAAGGGCATGTGAAGCACAAAGTACATGCTGAGACTTGAATCTGAACAGCATGGCAGTTCTATCCTAGGAGGGTTCTGTCTAATAATTAGCAGAAGTATTTTAAGCAGGGTAGTGGCATGATTGGATATGCATTTTGGAAAGATCACCTTGACTATGACTAGAGGCAGATGGGAGACAGTCAAGATCAGCAGCCAAGAGGAAGTTAGGAAGTTCTTGCAGTATATCAAAATTATGATGTGGTTTCTCTAATTATAGCTCACTCTAGGCTCCTTTCTTCTCCCTTCATAACGATGAACAGCTGGTCCCCTAAGCAAATGCTCCAAGTACAGAGAAGTTATTTGCCTTAGCCTGGCATCTAATATCCAGGGCCCTTTTTTAAAATGACTTTTTTTAAAAAAAAAAAACTTACACTTTTAAAACATGTTCAAACAACAACAAAAGAATCATTTACAACTCCTACAACTTGGTATTTTAAAAAAATTAATATCCTAATTTAAAAATAGGCAAAGGACTTGAATGACATTTCTCCAGAGAAGACATACAAATAACCAACAGGTGTATGAAAAGGTGCTCACTGTCACTAATCATCAGAGAAATGCAAATCAAAGCCATAATGAGATATTACCTTACATCTGTTAAGAAGGCTGTTATCCAAAAAAACCCAAAATGTTGGTGAGGATGTAAGGAAACTGGAACCTTTGTACACTGTTGGTCAGAATCTAAAATGGTGTGGCTGCTATGAAAAACAGTTTAGAAGTTCCTCAAAAAGTTAGAAAAAGAACTACCATTGATCCAGCAATCCCACTTCTGGGTATTTATCCAAAAGAACTGAAATCAGGAACTTGAAAAGATACTCACACTTCCATGTCCATTTCAACATTATTCACAGTAGCCAAGATATGGAAACAACCTAAATGTCCATCAACAGATAAATGGATAATATATATATATATATATATATATATACACCATGGAGTATCATTTACCCTTGAAAATGAAGGACATTTTGCAATCTGTGACAGCATGCATGAACCTTGAAGAATTCTATGTGAAATAAACCAGTCTCAAACACCACGTTTCCACTTATATAAGGTTTCTAAAGTAGTGAAATTCACAGAATAAAAGAGTGGAATGGTGACTGGAGTGAAAGGGAAATGGGGAGTTATTAATCAGCGGACCTAGAGTTTCAGTCAAGAAAGACAAGCTCTAGAGATCTGCTGTACAACACTGTATTTATGCCCAACAAAAATATATCATACACTTAAAAATGGTTCAGAGCATAGATCTCATAGAAAGTGTTCTCAACAAAATAAAAATTTAAAAAGAATCATTTGTAAACAAAGGCACTGTGGAATGCAGGATTATAAAGTGGCTGCCTATGACCCACGCCTTGTATAATCCTTTTGAGGCTGGGTGGGAGCTGCAATTTGCTTTTAGCCAATAGAACATGGCAAAATGAAGAGAAATCACTCCCATGATTATGTTACGGTGTATGGCAAAGGTGAAGAGACTTTGCAGATGTAATTAGGGCCCATAATTAGTTGACTCTATAATTATTTGACTTTGTAATCAGGGCCCATTATTAGTTGACTTTGTTCAACAAAAGTGAGGTTTTCCTGGGTGGACCTGACATAATCAAGTGAGACCTTGAATCAAGGATGGAAGGAGTGAGAGGTTCTTTTGCTGGCCTTGAAGAAGAAAGCTGCCCTAGTTGCTTGAGGGCCTCTGGAGGGCCATGTGGCAAGAAATGTGGGCAGTTGCTGACTGACAGCCAGCAAGAAAAAAAAGGACCTCAGGCTTACCACTGCAAGAAACTGAATTCTGCCAAAAACGATGTGAGCTTCGAAGAGGTTACTGAGCTCCAGAAAGAAGCACCTCTTATTTATTTTCTTTAGACAGGGTCTCACTCTGTCACCCAGGCTGGATTGCAGTGGTGTGATCATGGCTCACTGAAGCCTCGACCCCGTGGGTTCAAGTGATCCTTCCATCTCAGCATCCCAAGTAGGTGAGACTACAGGTGTATACCACCATGCTCTTCTTTTTTTTTTTTTTTTTTTTGATAGAGACAGGGTCTCCCCATGTTGCCTAGGGTGGTCTTGAACTCCTGGGCTCAACCAATCCTCCTGCCTCAGCCTCCCAAAGTGCTGCAATTACAGGGTTGAGCCACCTTGCTTGGCCAGGAGCACCTTGATTTCAGCCTTTAAAACTCTGAACAGAGGATCCAGACAAGCTGTGCCTAGCCTCTGCCACATGATCACAGACAGATAATACATGTATGCTTTTTTAAGCAGCTAAGTTTATCATAAGTTGTTACACAGCAATAGAAAACCAACATAAAGTTATTTTCTCACACTGACTAATTTCCTTATGGCCCAGCTTAGATTTCACTCTCTTTTTGGAGCTTTGCCTGACAACGTTTTCTCTTCTCTGAAATCCAGTTGATAGCATTTCTTTTTGGTATCTAACCCCATTGTTTATTAGTTCATGTTTCATGTATGTAAATTTTTTCTTGGAGAGACCTTCTGCCATGGTCTAAATGTTTGTGTTCTACGTCTCCCAAATTTATATGTTAAAATCCTAACCCTTAAAGTGATGGCATTAAGGGGTGGAGCCTTTGAGAGGTGATTAGATTGTAAGGGCAGAGCCCTCATGAATGGGATTAGTGCCATTATAAAAGAGACCCCAGAGACAGGCTCTCCATTTTGTCATGTGAAGACACAGAAAAAGGTGCTGCCTACGAGTCAGAGAGCAGCCCTCACCAGACACCAAATCTACCAGCACCTTGATCTTGGGCTTCCTAGCCTCTAGAACTATGAGAAATAAATTCCTATTGTTATAAGCCACCTAAAGTACTTTGTTAGGCAGGGCACAGTGGCTCACACCTGTAATTCCAGCATTTTGGGAGGCCAAGATAGGAGGACTGTTTGAGCCCAGGAGTTCAAGACTGCCCCAGGGAATATGGCAAAACTACATTTCTACAAAAAAATTAAAAATTAGCCAAGCATGTGGGTGCATGCCTGTGGTCTCACCTACTCAGGAGGCTGAGACAGGAGGATTGCTTGAGCCCAAGAGGTTGAGGCTGCAATAAGCCATGATCACGCCACTGCACTCCAGCCTGGGTGAGAGTGAAGCCAGAAGAAGAGAGGAGAGAGGGGAGGGGATGGGAAGGGAGAGGAGAGGAGAGTGAGAGTGAGAGAGGGAGGGAGGGAGGAAGGCAAAAAGGAAGGAGAGAAGGAAGGAAGGAAGGAAGGAAAGAAGGAAGGAAAGAAGGAAAGAGGGAGGGAGGGAGGGAAGGAGGAAGGGAGAAAGGAAGGAGAAAAGGAAGAAAGGAAGGTAAAAGGAAGAAAGGAAGAAAAAAGGAAGGCAGGAAAGAAGGAAGGAAGGAAGGAACTTTGTTTTAGCAGCCCAAACAGTCACCTTCATTTATCTATTCATTCATCCAATAAATACTAGTTGGGTCTTATTTCTTATTAACTCCCGAATCACTATATATTCCTGTTTTGTTTTGTGATTTTTTTCTTCTTCTCATGGTTCCTCAGCTCCTCCAAGATGAATTTCACAGTCATCAAAAACTTTCTGACAGCAAGTTAGACAGAGGACAATCCATCTAAGTTAGCAAAAAGGCTAAAACTAAAAATATTTCTGATGACACAAAATTATTTTAAGTTCTATATAAATCATAATGATAATAATACCTATTAGCAGTATCAAAAAAAGTCTATTTTATTAGAATGTATTTATAATCTTAAAAGGAATAGGGTTTTTAAAATTTTTTTTTTATTTTTTGAGACAGTGTCTCACTCTATCCCCCAGGCTGGAGTGCAGTGGCACAATCTCGGCTCACTGCAACCTCTATCTCCCATGTTCATGCAATTCTCCTGCCTCAGCCTCCCAAGTAGCTGGGATTACAGGTGCCCGCCACCACACCTGGATAATTTTTTGTATTTTTAGTAGAGATGGGGTTTCATCATGTTGGCCAGGCTGGTCTCGAACTCCTGACCTCAGGTGATCTATCCGCCAAGGCCTCTCAAAGTGTTGGAATTACAGGCATGAGTCATCACACCTGGCCAGGAATAGGGTTTTAAAGTTATTTTATTTTATTTTTTTAGAGATGGGGATCTCACTATCTTGTCCAGGCTAGAGGATAGTGGCTATCTGCAGGCATGATTATAGTGAACTGAAGTCTCAAACTCCTGACCTCAAGCAATCTTCCTGCATCAGACTCTCATGAAGCTGGGACTACAGGTACATGCCACCACGTTCAGGTAATTTTGAAAATTTTTTGTAGGAATAAGGTCTCTATATTTCCCAGCTTGGTCTCAAACTTCTAGCCTCAAGCAGTCTTTCCACCTTGGCCTCCCAAAACTCTGGTATTACAGGCATGATTGCGTCCCTTCTTATCACCTGGGCTATAAATAAGTGTTAAAACCATTCTTTTTTTCTTTCAGGAGACTTAGACACCAGAGAAATTTATGAAATCTATTAAACTTTAAATGACTCTCCATTCACCTAACACATCCTTTCATGAATGCACATTCATTTTATTTATTCACTCAGTCAACTATATTGCTTTACTACTATTCATTAGGCACCTTAATCTGGAAGCACAAAGATAAGCAAAATCCCAACACTGTCCACAAGGAGCTCACGATCTAGTGGCAAAGGGAGTCAACCAAAATTAGAATACAGTATAATAAGGACTGTAATACGAGTAACAACAACGCTCAGAGCCGGACCTTGTTTTGCTACACAAGGTAGCTGAATACAGAAACTATCAAAGTCAGGCATCCGAGGATTCCAGGTGCTGCCCGCACGCATTATGCAATGTGGAAATTTACTATGCTCTTAAATTTTAATTCAGTCAACTCTGGATTATCTAGGGACTAATTAGCCAGCTTCTGAGTTAGCTGGAGCACAAAATAAGAGCACAAAGGCATTTGTGGGAAAGTATACACAATAACCATAAAATCGGTAAGAAACATTGTCCCCTCAATGACTTCCATTGCTTGGCTATATCTGCATACCCTTTACCGTGGAGAGAGCCCACCCCTCTCATCAATCAGCTGAGTAGACCCCTCAGTGGCAATTCCTGCCACAGCTCCTGGGGACCTCTTGGGACAGCAGATTCCAACACCCAACAGTCAGACCGGAGAGATGTAGGAAGCAGATGAAGAGGTGGAGAGAAAGGGGGAAGGAGGCAGAACTGCTCTCTGCCCAGTGCCTTCCCATAATCATAAACAAAAAGCTTGGCCAAGAAATGAACCACATTAGCGGACTATGTAACACCGTCATCTTACGGGAATGTACATAACTCTTAGTTTCCTCAACTACCTCAATATGTTTTTTAAATTTTCAGATGTCTTTGGAAAATCAGTAAATGTATTTCAAAACATTGAATGTAATGTTCACTAAATATATATTCATTAAAATAACTTTGCAGTTCAGTTGGACTATTTTTAACGGCAATTGATAAATGTTATAAATGTTATAAAGAACTACTCACATCCTCCAGAGAACTGTCAAATCTGAGATAATGCATGTGAGCTTTATCAATTATAAAAGGATACAGGCCAGGCATAGTGGCTCACGCCTATAATCCCAGCACTTTGGGAGACCGATGTGGTGGATCACCTGAGGTCAAGAGTTTGAGACCAGCCTGGCCAACATGGTGAAACCCCATCTCTACTAAAAACACAAAAATTAGCTGGGCATGGTGGCTGGCACCTGTAATCCCAGCTACTTAGGAGGCTGAGGCAGGAGAATCACTTGAACCCAGGGGGTGGAGGTTGCAGTGAGCTGAGATCATGCCATTTCACTCCAGCCTGGGTGACAGAGTGAGACTTCGTCTCAAAAAAGAAGGCTACAGAAGCTATTTCTAGTACCAACATCATCGTCACCATTATTAGTCACCAAGACTTTTTAAAAGAAGTATCTCATAAAGCAATGAATCAAGTGCTTAAAAACATATACTAGAATTCTTCTATGTCTTTTAGAGGTTTTATGGATAGGTGTGCACTGCGTTTTTCTCTATAACAACAGTTAAGATCTTAAATACTATGTTCTCTACAATCTCAATCTTTTTATAACACTGTTAGCTTTTCAAAGGGCCTTGACACTTACTGAAAATTTTGATCATTGCAGCCCTGTTAGATAAAACAGGTATTAAGAATCCTATTTTGGCCTGATGCAGTGGCTCATGCCTGTAATGCCAGCACTTTGGGAGGCCGAGGCGAGCAGATCACCTGAGGTCGGGAGTTTAGCACCAGCATGACCAACATGGAGAAACCCCATCTCTACTAAAGATACAAAATTAGCCAGGCACGGTGGCACATGCCTGTAATCCCAGCTACTAGGGAGGCTGAGGCAGGAGAATCGCTTGAACCCAGGAGACAGAGGTTGCAGTGAGCTGAGATCAAGCCATTGTACTCCAGCCTAGGCAATAAGAGCAAAACTCTATCTCAAAAAAAAAAAAAAAGGAATCCCTTTTTGCACACATTTAGACACAGAAGTTCAGTGACCTTTAGCATGCTAAAATAATGTGTATTTATAATGTCAGTGATGACACGGATATAGCAAAAGTCTTTGAAACTCAAGATGTTTACCACTTATGTTATTATTTTAATTATATGATTATTAACCACTTAGAATACTGAAATGTTTACTCTTTCCTAATTACAAGTTTTTCCAACAATGTCAACAAAATTCAGAAAGGTGTTGAAAATGCATTCAATCTACAAGTATTTACTGAGTATGAAGACTATATTTTCAGGGATTATTTCTATAGTTCATTACTGAGTATCATCTATATGACAGGGAAATAAAGTACTCGGGTGAACAAAGATCATGGTTCATGCACACAGAAAGTTAAAAATGCGTAAGAGAGATACATACATCTGCAGCAAGTATCAAGGTGAAATGTGGTAAGAAGCACAATGGAAATGGGAAAGGAGAGAATGGGAATCCAGGAAGGAAAGAGACTTCACGTATAGATGAAGTTTCTAAAAAGACTTCATGAAGGCATTGCTGTAAAATCCCCTTAAACTCAGTTTCTTCTCATTTCTTTTTTTATGAGTACACCACCAACATTGTTTGGTCATTTCATCCGTAAACTTCGGTGCATCACTACGGCCCCTCTCCCTAGAGATCTGCTCTCCTAACTCCTCTCCCTGTGAGTTTCCTACCCACATACTCACTCCCACCACACACACACACACACACACACACACACACACACACACACAGAGAGATACCCATATACATACCCACATAAAACATCTACAAAGATACATACATACACACCCTCAAGCACCTCCTCAACACAATCAACTGCCCAAGTTGTCTCTCTCCGCCAAGGCTCTTGACCCTGCCAGTATTCAGAGTGACTCTCAGAAAAAAATCCCTTTGAAGGAGCCTGAGATCCCAGGGGCCACTGCAGGTTTTCACTCACAGCTGAGATTGATCATCAGGCAGACAGGGCACACCAAGACCCCTGTGACCCTTCGGAAACATGGCCTGCACAGCCACCACTAGGAAGCAGAGCACGTGAAGTCTGTGAATTTCTAGCATAATGCCTTCTAGTTTAGCAGCCATGCCCTCTTGCTTTTATGTCTCTATAAAAGAATGAAGAGGAAACTGCTCCCTCAAGATCCTAAATGAGATAAGAGAGTTGTGATTGGAGGTCACTGCAGACCCCAATTTTGCCCTTAAGCAAAGCAGTAAAAAGGTCCAAATACCTCCACCTCCCCTTTGCAGACAACTACTCTGTCATCGGCCCATGGATGAGTGAGATGCCACATCTGAGGCCCAGGGCTATTCAGAGTTGAAAAACCCCACCATTAGGCAGAGGGCCGGATCAGGCCTGCTAGTGTCTAAAGAATGCTTAGCCCAGCATTTGTAAGTGAAGAGAGAGAGGAAAACCTTTTGAACAGGTCTAGAGTGTTGCAATTTGTCTTGTTACAATTAAAATAGAATGTGAAATCGAAATATAGCCTTGTCCAGTTTTAACAGACCCTTTTCAAAAACCTCTGACTGTTCCTGAGCATCTAACCTCAACAGAGGATCATCAGGCTTGGCAAAGGCTCTCCACCACACACCCTCAGCCTCAGGTGACCAGACCTCAGCCAGACGGGGATGCTTATTGGATCCCAAAATGCATATAAAATAGAACTCTACCATAATTGCCTCTCTGCAATACACTTGCTCTACTAGCATTAAGTTAAAAAATAACTTCCTGTTATTTTTTATTCTCCTTAAAATTTAGAACAGCTTCTGAGATGACTCAGATAACCAAGGCTTCTTTAAAATGCTTTCCAGATGGGTTTCAACTAATGGCTTTTTTTCTCTATGTGATTTTCACCATAGCAAGCAAAGGCTCTCAAAAATCATTTCATAGTACTTAGTGCTACACTCAAATGTGAGATGACTCTGTTCAAAAAATTGCCACTGTTGCCATTAAAGAGTAGCAGAGCCCATGGAGGGCCTTGGGTTGAAAGAGTTAGAGAAGGGGACTCTCTTGAGTCAGGTCCTTCTGACAGTCTTCACAAACTGAAAATATTTTGAATTAATAAATAAAAAAAATACAAAATAACACAAATTTTAAAACAACACTGTATAACAACTATTTGCATCCTGTTTACATTGTACTAAGTAATCTACAGAGGATATGTGTAGGTTATATATTAGGTGTAGTATTAGGTTTTGTGTGTGTGTGTGTGTGTGTGTGTGTGTGTGTGTGTGTAGGTTATATAAAATAAATACTACACCATTTTATATCAGGGTCTTGAGCATCTCCAGATTTTGGTACCCAAGTGGGGTCCTGGAACCAATCCTCCCATGGGTACCCCAGGATGACTGTACATAAAAGTAACATTGGAAAATTAAGAATGTTTGTCAGAAGTCCTGTTGTTGGCACAGTGAGTGGCTCACACCTGTAATTCCAGTACTTTGGGAGGTCAAGGCAGGAAGACCACTTAAGGCCGGGAGTTAGCGACCAGCCTGGCCAACACAGCAAGACCACATCTCTGCTAAAAATTAAAACTCCTGGGCTCAAGTGATCCATCTATCTTGGCCTCCCAAAGTGCTGGGATTACAGGTGTGAGTCACCACACCCTGCCCTGTGAGCCACCACACCTGGCTCTTTCCTGTCTTATTCTTCTGACTGAAGTGTCTGTTTCCGGCTTCTGGCTGGAGGCTACACTTCCTAGCCAGCCAGAAGGGCCACATAGCAGGCTGCAACTCTTTTTGAGAAGTAAAGTTTTCCTTTCCAAATGTACGAACCTTGTCATTCTTCAGTTGACACTTCCTTTGAAAAAAAGTCTGCCTTACCATCAATAACAAAAATTACTGTTAAATAATTTTTATTTAATAATATATTCAAATAGTACTAAAACACTGGTGGGTTTCAATGCATAATTGAGTGTTAAGCCTTCTCATTTTTTCCGTGAGATGTCTTTGGTTATTAGAAGAATGCACCCTACGAATGAATAGCCTCAATTTCAATAGATGCTATGAATATGAAAGAAGTGAAATGTTTTTAATGTGTAAAGATACACAGTAAATAGAAGGAAATACAATTCAGTGGAGGGCAATTTGATGGTGTGAAATTACAAAATTATAATATTTTAATACAATAATTCCAGTTATAAGGCTTCTGCAGATATTCTTCCACATCAGTAAAATTATGTAGAAAATATGTAGTAATTATGTAGATGGCACTAGAATATAAGGCAATATAAATAGAATATAAATATATTTATATGTTGATATAAATAATTATAAATTCACACAACGAAATGGTATGCAAAGAAAGAATGAGGTAGCTCTATCAACCCAAGGTATTGAAGAATAGCAGAATATGCCACTCCAAAATATGCCACATGGATATTTTGAGCTAAAGGCAATTGAGAAGCAGAACCAAGAAAAGCTCTCTGCCCTCCGCTATTTTCCTAAAAAGGGGACATAAATTTACAAAGCTGTCTTTCCTTCCCTCTCTGTCAGAAAGAATAAACAGGAATCACTGGAGATAACTTTAGATCCTTACCAGCCTGGAGATGATACCAGAGGAATCTACGTAAACTTTGCTAACTAGCCATTGTCTACCATTAGTTTCCCATATATTTGCCTTCTCACAATTTGCTGTCCCTAGAGACTCGAAGTCTTCTTGTCTTATCTAAAATGTATAGTCCTTCTCTAAAATGCATTCTTCTTTGTTAAAGATACTATAATAAGCCTGGAGTTCTAAGCCACCTGTTGGAGAATTACTCAGTCCCTGGGTATCTCCCATGCATATATAAAATACATGTTAATAAACTTCTGTTTGTTTTTTTTCTGGTTAATCAATCTTTTGCTACAGGAGCCCCAGTTAAGACCTCAGAGGGGTAGACTGAAAATTTCTCCTTCCCTAGAGTACCATTCAGTAAAAAGCAGGGTTTAGGTGTGTAATATATTATCATTTATTAATAAAAGAGGCATTTATAAATATATGTATATTTATAAATTTCCAATTTTTGGTCTAAACTTCTTACATGCATTTATATAAACTGAAATGCATGTAAGAGGTTTAGACCAAAAATTGGAAACTGGCGTTAGTGGTTATTCTATAGAGTGACTAAGTGACTGGAATACAAGAGAGGGAGATTTAATTTTTGCTGTTTACCAGAAGGAATATAAACACAAATATCACATTAAAATATTTCCAGAATCCTGTCACTTACCACTTCAAGCCTGTCCTGGTCTAAGCCACCATCATCTCTTCCCCAGCCTATGGCACTGGTCCCCTAGCAGCAATCCCTGCTTCCACCCTTCCCCTCTTGCAGCCTATTCTCCTTGGAGGATCCAGAGTGATCCTTTTAATATTTAAGCAGGTTCATAGCATGTCTGCTCAAAACTCTCCAGTGGGTCCCTACTTAGCTCAGAGTAAAAACCAAAGTTTCCACATTGTCTAGCCTCGATGTCCCACCTCAGTCACCCACTTCCTTTGGAACCTCATCTCCTACCTCCTCCTCTTACTCCCTCCTCCAAACACACCAGTGTCTTGGCTGCACCTTGATGGCCTCTGGCCTGCCTTCAAGCCCTTGCAATAGCTATTCCTCCTGCCATACTATTTCTCCAGATATCTGCACAGCTTATGCCTTTGCCTACTGTAAGGCGAAGCAAAACTCCCCTTCCTAAAGAAATCTACCCTCCCAACCCATTTAAAACCACAGTGCCCTCAATAGCGCCTTTACCCCGCATTGTTTTATTCCAAGCATGAAACACCTTCTAACATAATATTTATAGTAATAAATTATTGATTTGTTTATTTTGGTTATTGTCTCCACTAGAATGTAAGCTCCATAAAAGCAGGGTTTTTTAAAAAATAACTATTGTATCTCCAGTACCAAGAACAATGTATGGAATACAGTAGATACCCAATAAACATTTTTGAAAGAATAAATATACCTTTTATACCTTTTTTATTTGTATATTAGAATGTATTACCATGAAAAGTTAGTGGCATTTCAGAGAAAATTAAATTGCTTTTTTGTTAAGAAAATTTTTTATGTTTTCTACCACATTCACCAAAATCAGCAATAATAACTTCTCAGAATTCCAGTGTTCTCAATAAAATAAATAAGCAGTTATTTATTTTTTAATGAATATAAGTAGTGATTTTTAAAAAAATGAATAGCAGCTTATTTATACACCAGGACTTCCTGTGAGATCCATTTTCTCATGTTAGAAACGGATCCCGTGCTAATTTTCCAGAGTGATTAAATAAACCTAAATATTAAAAAATGTGATATTACTCATACTATTTATGTGCTAAGTCTCTTCTGAAGTTATAAACCGTATAACAAATGAAAATAAAACAGTTCTAAAGCTATATCCCATAATCAAGGAGGACGGGCACCATTCCCTTTTAGAGAGATGCCCTCAAAGAAATCCCTTAAACTAGGCCCAAATTGAAAATGGTTCTAAACCATTTTTGCACTAGCAACTACAAGAAGGTTTATTATTCCTATGCAGAGATAATCAGGCCATTCTTTTGGTAACTAATGTCTCCTGCCCACAATACTTGGATATAAGTATATTTAAATGGAAAGAAGCATGCTTAATTTTAGCTTAATTGATAATTAACAGACAGAAATAGAAATGTTGGTATGTAGATACATTGGAGAGGACAGGTCTCAGGATTAGTAATAAGATTATAAAAGTTTATACGTTGAGTCCCCATAAGGAACTAGAACTCATGCAGGATGCATAAATAACAGAGGCATTCTGGAACTTCCAGGAAAGAACCCAAGAAAGAACAGAAGAAAGAAGTTAGCAAATCAAGGTAGCCATCACGTTGACCCGAGAGCCAAGGATTTTAAACTAGAACTAATTTCATCAGCTCACTAACCTGTTACTGAACCACATCTACTAGCCAACAGTCAAGGAAAGTCCTACAGGATGTCTTTACTTCACTAACAAGATAATATCTACATCTGATGCTTTAGATTGGTCACCTAAGCACTACGTAGAATTGTAATTTTTAACATAAGCAATTTTTTATTTATTAGAAAATTCTATTGTATCACTATAAAAGGGAAAGGACTTCCAGTTCTGTCTGTAATGGAGTAATTGGCAGAAAATTAACCCCCTTCACCTACAGTAAACAATTATAAAATTGAACAAAATACAGGGAGTAACTGTTTTCAGACACGATAACACTGTGATCCCAGGAAGAAGAGAAACACACAAAAAAGATCTATCTACACAATAGCCTTGATATTTTGCCTGGAAACACTTTGGAACACAGGCAGAGAGAAAGAAATCAAACAGAGCATGGCAGTCCCACAGGGCTGGGGAGGCAGCTATCAGAATTCAGGGATGCTGAAGTAGCTGGAACGTGCAGTGAAGTCAGCCAGACAGAAAGAAGCTGTTCATAGAAAAAGATCTAAAATTTAGCAGAGGGGATTTTCTTAAGTCATTAGCTGCACGTGTGTAGACCAATACTCATGGAAAGATGTGGCAGACAATAGGTCCTAGACAGTGTGAGCTGAGTGGACATTCCAGAGGTCACACAGTGCAGACAGATACAGCACTTCTGACTAGTCAGAGTACACAGGCCTCACTGAACACTCTGGACATTCAACTGAGTCTCCAAAAATGTTACTCTAGCCCAAGACCTAGACCTTTTCTAACAAAGCTTAAAAATAAGCCCAATAGAATCAAGTTGATTGGCCAGGACATTAACTGCCTTTGAAAATGAAAACAGACTTTAAAAAAAAAAATAGAAAGAAACACAATTCAGACTCTCAACAGCATATACTCCACAGTATCTAGCATACAAATATAAATTGCTATATATGCAAAGAAACAGGAAGATGTGATTCATAACCATAAAAATAATCGATAAAAACAGATTCAGAGATGACAGAGATGTTGAAATAGCAAACCAAAACTTTAAAACAACTCTAATAAATATGTTTAAGGATAGAAAAGAAAAGATCAGGGCATGAACAGATAGGGAATATCAGTATTGAGATAAATATATTTTTTAAAAAGCAAATGGAAATTCTAAAACTTGAAAATACAAAATATGAAAAAAAAACTCACTGTACAGACAAGAGTAGATTGGGCACTGCAGGAAACAAAAAAGGATCATTGAACCTCAAGGCAGGCAATAGAAATTATCTGAAGTAAAGCACAGAGAGAAAAAAAAGGATTAAAACTAGTAATAACGATTGGAGACTCAATAGCCTGGAAGACAATACTGAGAGTTTAATCCACAAATGATGAAAATCCCAGAAGAAGAAGAGAGAGAAAATGGAGGTAAAAAAATTAAAGAAACAATGGATGAAACTGTTCTAGTTAAAAAGGCAGTAAATGCCACCAAAAGTCTAAAATATTATAAAGTAAAATTTCTGCTTTATAAGTATGGTGGATTAAAGGTGGCCACAAATGCTTTGTCATCATCCCCATTAAGAAGTGGGATTTATTTCCTCTCCTTGTGAATCTAGGCTAGCCCTGTGACCAACAGAAAGTGATGGAAGTGATACTGTGTGTCTCATGTTCAGCACTACCACTACCAAGCCTACTCCCCTGAACAAGTTGCTCAACCTCCCTGAGTCTTGACTTTCTCATATCCAATAGAGTGATGTGGGGCTAAATTTTCTGAGATTTTGTCCAGATTCAGAAAAAAAACTATGTTCTGAGAAGAGTTATATATTAAACCAATAAATAAAAATAAATCAGGATGACATGTTAAAGTGTAAATCTGTAAGTATTTGGATGCTAAGAATATGAATATCTTAGTCAAAATGTACCTTAACCTTCCAGATCTATTGCTAAGTTAAAATATACTTAGGATTCTGGCTAGAATAACGTACTTTTTATGGCTCTGACTTGCAAACTAAAGATTATGTAGTAGAAATAGGTTCCTATAGCTAAAGAGTGTTAATTAGTAAACTAAAGATGATTTAAGGCACATTGTGATATAGTCAAATCCTTTTCTTTCACAGTGCTTAGGCTTTCCCCGCAATGACCCTCAGACTTTAAGAGTGAACAGACTTAAATAAATCTGAGGTAGCTAGTAGAAAAAATACCTATAATTTTTTATAAACTTTCGTCAGACAAAAATCTTTTGTTATACCCACTGAGTCTAATATAACTCGTTTTCATAGTTCCAAAACTACAAATGCAAAAAACAAAACAAAACAAAAACAGGTGCTTTGAATTTCATTCTTTTTGGAAACAGCTTCTGGTACACCCTTCAACGTGTGAAATGGCAAGAGCAGTCCTCACCATCACACATTTCCAGTATGCCTCACTGCATAGAATGAAAAGACCCAGGCGGCATGACTTCTGCCAAGGACAAATGGCAGGGATTACGATTAGTTAGGGATGAAGATTCAATTTGACAGTCTTTCTTTTTACTGTTAGTCATTTTGGTTTTCTGAGCAATCAGAATTAATAGTTCAGGCCAGGTATGCTAGTGTATAGAATGCTGATTTAATAAAAAGAAAGCCAACCATACATATAATTTCAGGCAAGGTTTGAATGATTGCATTTAATTATAACTGCCAGCAATTGTGACAATCTGGGCAATAAGAAACCTAGAGACAGTGCTCCCAAAGGGCCAGCGAATGGCCAAAGCTGGTTGTAGAAAGCAGTCTCGTTATAGTCGTGTATGGTCCATTTAGCAATAGGATAATGTAACTACCCACCATCCCAAAGACATAGCTCTGGCCTGGGAGATTATAACAGACTTCTTAAATGCCAGAAGCTGGTCTGTCTTTTCTATCCCTCCTATGAAGAAAAGGAAGCCACTACTCAGGGCCAAGAAAAATCGAATACCCATACTTATCCCAGTCTCAAGTATCTGAGCAAGCAAAACAGGAAGTATCTTCATCCCACAGTTTTTCTTCACCCAAGCAGCAATAAACAGCATCAGAATTTTGAATTGCAGTCTCTAACTTCTTTCATTCAACAATACTGGTCCATGTCTAGCAGGTACAAGCCCAATGAAAAGTTATTTGAGAATTACAAGGAAGAACCAGACCTTGAATCTGCCCTAAAACAGCTTCTGATCTATTAGGGGATCTAAGACATATATCTAAATGATGGCAATGCAAGGATAAAAGCAGTCATCTGGGTCTATAAAAGGTACACCGAGGTCTGTAGAAAAACTCCTAGAAGTTCAGAGCTACACGAGATAAGAGTGAGTAGAGAAGGCTTCACAGAGAGCCCTTTTCTTCCAATGCTCAGCTTTCCAGAGCATTTTAGCTGATATTTTAACTAGGTCATGGAGAATGGACAGAAATTGCAAAAGTACAAACAGAGGGTAAAAAGTTTCCAGACAGCAAAATAATAAAGCATGAGTAAAGCCATGGAGCTAGGAAATGACAGGCCGGGAACAGCCAGTAGTTCCAGTGGTTTGAAGTTCTAGTGGTTCTGAGAAACAAGACTGGGACCCAACTGGGGCAGCATTTGAATGCCAGCCAGTCGGGCACAGACTTTATTCTGCTAACCATGGGAAGGCCAGCAGAGATATTTAAAAATCAGAAAATCAGAAAAAATCAGAACCATCATTTTTGAAAATTAGTCTTCTAGCAGGGAATGAACTAGAGAAGAAAGAGACAAAAGGTATGAAGAGTAATTAGGACAGAGCTTCTAGGGCTCCATATGTCATGCTTTTCACAATACCATATAGAATCCACATGTTCACTTAGATGTGATAATATCATCACTCTCTTCTCTCTCCAATGTCTACTTAGATGTAGTGCAACAGTAAGTCTTTTTTCCTGGCTCGGTCATGGCTTATACCTGTAGCCCCAGTGAAATTATTAATAGTGCTTCCATTCACTCTCAAAAGTATTCTGGTTTGGACAATAAATTATGTATGCACCTTACTTAGAAATAATCCTTCTCCTTCCACTTCTCTGCAGATCCTCTCCTACATATCAGGGATTCAGAGCCAATTCATACCATTTGCAGCCCCCTCCCCTCACTCACTGTATGATAGTTATGTGATCAGTTTCTCTCCCTCCCCAGGATACCAGGTGATCACATTTTTTTTGGCTTTAGAGTTTCTGCTGCCTTTTTCTCCAGCTCCAAGTCAGTGGGTCAGGGTAGGATGCAATTCTGATTGAAAAGGTTCAGGCTGTTGGACAGGATGGTGGGGATGTAGTACAGGGTGGGAAGGGAAGTCTGGAAGAGGAGATAGAGGATCTCAAGTCTGAGAAGAGGGAGGAGGACAAGGATTCTCCAGAGAGCCATGGATGAGTAAGATTCCAGACCTTTTGTCTTTTCTCATCTGCAAATGCCAGTGGATGTGTGAAGATGATAATGAAAGGGTACATGTTAGCAGCAAAATGAAAAATGTGACTTGACTGCATGAAAGTACCACTAATTATAGTCATTTATTTGAACATCATATGAACCATTTGTCCCTAATTACAATGCTGTCCAAGAACAAATATGTACATCATAAAAGATGCCAGATCATTTGTATTGTGGCTGTATTTGATTGTAATAGTAAACTCTTTACATGTGTTCATAATTATAGTTTGTTACTCATGTGGCATGATTATTTGTTTACAACACTAACTCCTATTATTAATAAATGAATTATCTTATCCAGTAAAAGATCTGGATTTTTCAGATACCTATGAATGTGTATAAGAAGGAAAATGCCCAGTCAACAGGAATAATTTTTATAAACCAATGTAAACGTACAAAAAGTGACAGTGCATTTCTGGGTGGGCCAAGATTATTTAATGAAAGAGAATAATCCAGCCATTCACATGGAAGGTGACCTAAAGAGTTTTAATCAAAGAAAGGGATCAAAGAGTGATTACTGACATCTCCTGGAAGACCTGTGTGAAGCAGATTCAGAAAGCATGTGCTTGTGATTCACTATTAGTAACCCCTGGTTCACAAAATAACTAGTGCAAGTAAATAAAGAGCACAAAAGTTTGATAAGGAAATAAACTTCTGTCTTCCCCCAGACTGTGAGCAGCCTTAGCACAGCAACCACATCTGACACACACCACCTGGCACCAAAGCACATGCTTGGTTATTCACATATTTGTTCAACAAACATACTGAGTATTTAATGAATCATCAGTCCTTAAACAAACTCATTTCATTTTAAAATAATGTGTTAGCTGGGTATGGTGGCTCATGCCTGTAATCCCAACATTTTGGGAGGCTGAGGCAAGCGGATCACTTGAGGCCAGGAGTTTAAGATCAGCCTGGCCAACATGGTGAAACCCCATCTCTACTAAAATACAAAAATTAGCCGGGCGTGGTGGTGGGTGCCTGTAATCCTAGCTGCTCAGGAGGCTGAGACAGGAGAATTGCTTGAACCTGGGAGGCAGAGGCTGCAGTGAGCCAAGATTGCACCATTGCACTCCAGCCTGGATGGCAAAGCAAGACTCCATCTCAAAAATAAAATAATATAAAAAAAGCATAAAATAATATTTTACTCTGTTTTAAATACATTTATTTTATTCTCTGAGTTCAAAAATTATCTTTGAGACAGAGTCTTACTTTGTTGCCAGACTGGAGTACAGTGACGAGATCATGGCTCACTGCAGCATCCATCTCCTGGGCTCAACTGATCCTCCCACCTCAGCCTCCTGAGTAGCTGGGACTACAGGCATATGCCACCACACCCACACCCAGCTGATTTTTGTATTTTTTGTAGAGATGGGGTTTCATCACATTTCCCAAGCGGATCACAAACTCTTGGGCTCAAGTGATCATCCTGCCTCAGCCTCCAAAAGTGTTGGGATTACAGGCCTGAGGCACTGTGCCCAGCCGAGAGTTATTACCTTCTACTGTATAGAAAGCTTTTCAGTTTTCCTTGAGCAACATACATTTTTCTTCGTAGATCAAATGTGGGCTTTTATTTAGCCCCACTGAAGGCTGGTTTATTGTTCACAATATAACCACTTCATATCATTGTTTAGAGTTTACTTACTTGTAGATGCACATAAACATTTCTAACATAACATTAAAAATATTTTTAAAGGCAGTCATGGTGGTACACATTTGTAATCCCAGCTACTCGGGAAGCTGAGGTGGGAGGACTGCTTGTGCCCAGGAGTTTGTGACAAGCCTGGGCAATATAGTGAGACCTTTGTCTCATATCAAAAAAATAAATTTAAAAAATTAAATGTTTTTAAAATAACACTTATGAGGGTTTGTCTTTTCCTAATTAAAGAAATGCATTTGGGGGAAAATATTAGGGGAAAAATCACAATTATAATCTCTCAAATAACCTCAATATGCTATATATATTTTTCAATCTTTTTCTAGCAGCAAGCTAGCTAAAAATCTAAAACTTGCTTTATTAAAAAAAAAAAAAAGTACTGTTTTGGTCCAAGTGTTTGTATCCCCCCCAAATTCAAATGTTGAAATCCTAACCCCACAATGTGATCATATTAGGAGGTGGGGCTTTGGGAGAAGACTCACGAATGGGACTACTGTTCCTACAAAAGAAGCCCAAGGAGGCTTGTTCTTCCCTTTCTCAGCAAGAGGGTGCTACCTATGAATCAGACACCAGGCCCTGACCAAATCTGCTGGTCAGCTTGGACTTCCCAGCCTCCAGAACTGTGGGCAATAAATTTCGTTTCTTTATAATTTACCCATCATATGTACTTTGTTATAACAACCTGAACAGACTAAGACAGGTGCCGAGCTACATTCTGTAAGAACTGAATGTATTACATTACAGCCGGGAACAGTGATTCCCAACCTTTTTTAAAGTCATGATGGACTCACAGAAAATTACATTTGCATGGCACACTAGGGTAAACTGATCCATGTCCCCAAGCCACCTGCTGAAGCTCAGGCCATCCAAAGGCTGCAGAATCAGTCCGTTAGGTATACCAGTACTGCATATTAGTTGGGAAGTTCTTGTCTAGAGAATCGGTTCTGTAAGTGTGTCTGTTCAGGAACCAACCAGGGAAGATTGTTTCCTAATCCATGGGGACAATAGATGTCAATTCTTTCAATTTAACAACACACATCTAGTGCCTAATGCATGCCACCATAGTACATGCTGTGGATGCAATGTGAACAGGATTTACTCCTTCTCCTCAAGGTATGTACATTTGAATAAGAAAGATATTAGGTAAACAACTATATCACAACCTAGCAAGCACTATGTTTTGGGAAATAACAGTAAAATAGCAGATGGCATTTATTATGTTTTCATTAGGGCTCATCAACGTACTCACTTTACATATATGAACTCACTTAACCCTCACAATAGCCTTAAAAGGTAGGTATTATATTATTACCCTGCTGATGGGGAAACTGAGCCTGTGAAATTTGGGAACTTCCCCCAAATCTCACAGGCAGTGGGGTAGTGCAGCCTGGAACGCAGTCCATTTGACTGCTCTCTTAACCACTATATTTTTAATCAGGGCCCCCCACAGATGTGTGACTGCCCTAGGCAGGCAGATAATCGAGGTCCACTTCAAACATTCTCTGACTGTTGGTTCAATATCTATTTAGCAGAGTCACTGAGCAGAGGAGGAGGCCCAGCCAGTGACAGCCCTCAGCTATTCTTGTACTTCCTCAAGCAGTTCAGCATGCTCTATCAACAAACAAAAGTGGGTATGCACACATACACCACCAAATACATCAGCAGAAACTAACCCTGCATGTAATTAGTCTCCCACTCTTTACAAGGGTGTTAGACTACATGTGGTTCATCATGATCACCTTATCCTCCACTCTTGGGTCCCTTCAAGGGATACTCCATCCCTAAACTGTATTTTTGTGTGAAGAGTTCTGGTAAACCTAGGGTTGTCAGATTTTGCAAATACAAATATTGGACACCCACTTATATTTGAATTTCGGATAAATGACAAATAGTTTTAAAATGTAAGTATGTCCCATACTTACATTTTAAAACTATTTGTCATTTATCCGAAATTCAAACTTAATTGGACATCTTGTATTTTATCTGGGAACCCTAGATAAGATTAATTTTCTCCATCTCTTATTTCTGTTGACGTTGTCGGGGTTCAGAAAATAATACCGCAAAATATGCTGCTTTGAACTTCAAACTGAGAGCACCTGGGGAGCAGCAAATGCAGGGAGGGGCTTTCCCTGAACTCCCCTTATCTACTTAAAGGCCAGATCCGGCCAGGAGGGGTGGCTCATGCCTGTAATCCCAACACTTTGGGAGGCCAAGGCAGGTGGATCACGAGGTCAGGAGTTCAAGACCAGCCTGGCCAAGATGGTGAAACCCTCTCTCTACTAAAAACAGAAAAAAAAATTAGCCGGATGTGGTGGTGGGTGCCTGTAATCGCAGCTACTAGGGAGGCTGAGGCAGAGAATTGCTTGAACCAGGGAGGCAGAGATCATACCACTGCACTCCAGCCTGGGCAACAGAGTGAGACTCCATATTTAAAAAAAAAAAAGGCCAGATCCTCCAGAAGATATTCAACTGTGTGAATCCCTTCCCCAGATAACTTGTCAACCAGGGGAAGTTGATGCATACCCCAGGAAGGAAGACAGGGGTGGATATCACACCCAGAGCTCAGACAGACTTTGTCCCAGACTACTGTTTGTTCTTCAGGCCCGTTCATTTCCCCCAAAATCTTTTAATCTTCCTCTAAAATTGTCTACATCTCCCACTTCCTCTCCCCTATGAAGAGGGTATTTAAGCTTCAACCATCTGGCCCTTCTTTGAGTTTCATATTTTTCACGACTCCCATGCATACACACGTAATAAATGTGTATGCCTTTTCTCCCGTCTACTGTCAAGTTCATTCCAGAGATCAAACCTTCAAGAAAGGAAAGTTCCTTTCACCCTGACAATGATTAGAACCTCTTTAAGACTGACACCCCAAGACGACTGCCCTGAAGTCTCATAGCTTAACCTAGGTCTGGTTCTCCCGCTTCCACCATATGATGATTTGTTCCATGTTCACACATAAGGAGAGGAAAATGGTGATCCCACGCCCTTGCCCCTCATCACCATGTTGGTGCTTCTGTGGGTGGCATGCTTGTCATCTCATGATGGTATTTGGTTCTCTGTGAGAGGACAAGGAGAACTTGTGCAATGCAGAGGAAACACCTAAAGCCACAATTTTACTGAAATATTTTGAGGTGAAAAATTTTACATTCTTGAATTTTTAAAAGAATTTGTCACATCAATATGCAGCAGTCTTTTAGTTTTCCATCTTGGTCAATGTCAAGCTTTTCATGGAAACCAGTAGGCCACAGATATTTTAATGTGCAATGAGGGACTGTAATCTTTGGTACTTTAGAGTTATGTGGGAATCCCCAGAATCAGCATCATGGCGCAGAAACAGTGAGCAATGTCTCTGGCAGAACTGATTATGCTAACGTCACTGGCGCCTACAGCTGGCACTCTTCTGCCTGAGTATTCACGCCAGGAAGTGTGATTTCTTGATGAATCCACAGCTTTTTCTTTTCTTTTCTTTCTTTCTTTCTTTCTTTTTTTTTTTTTTTTGTTACTTTTGGCTGCAAAAAATTCTACTGGCTCCCATAAACTAATGCAGCTTCCTATTAAAATTGTTCAAAATGTGATAAATCAAATATCTGTTCACAAGCACAGGACTATAAATAGCTTCATTTTCTGTTTTATTGAATGTCCCTATAAAATGGAACCAAGCAAAATTAAAGTTTTTAAATGATATATTTTTCCTCTTCACACTTTAAAATGGCAAAATAGCAATACATTTCTCAAATGGATGACTGTCTGCTGGTCCATATATTCTTTCAAGCTCCCTCCCTGACTTTAATAACTCCCAAGATTTTAGCTGGTAGAGATTGGAAACTGTCTGCACAAGCAGTGCATACATTTTGTCCCAGTTGATAAAAAGTCACGCATCAAAACATGAATCAGACTCATGCCCATAATCCCAGCACTTTGGGAGGTTGAGGTGGGCAGATCACTTGAGGTCAGGACTTTGAGACCAGCCTGGCCAACATGGTGAAACCCGTCTCTATTAAAAATACAAAAATTAGCCGGGTGTGGTGGCTAATTTCCTGCCTCAGCCTCCTGAGTAGCTGAGATTACAGCTACTTTCTTTTTTTATTTTCAAAACTTTAGAAATAAGGATCCATATGCTTTTTAGAGCTACGTTTGTCTTTACCTCCAAATAACTGTCTGTGAAATGGGCCTGCCTGCATCTTTTCTTGAATTCACTGTGGAAAGCTTAAAAGATGACACTAGGTTCCAGAGTCTATAGTGATGCATGTTTTTTGTTTTTGTTTTTGTTTTTGAGATTACAAAATTTGTAGCTGAGATTACAGCTATGTGGGAGAGTGAGGCAGGAATATCGCTTGAACCCGCAATGCGGAGGTTGCAGTGAGCTGAGATCACGCCACTGCACTCCAGCCTGGGTGACAGAGCAAGACTATGTCTCAAAAAACAAAAACAAACAAACAAACAAAAACATGCATCACTATAGACTCTGGAACGTAGTGTCATCTTTTAAGCTTTCTACAATGAATTCAAGAGAAGATGCAAGCAGGGCCATTTCACAGTTATTTGGAGGTCAACACAAAGGTAGCTCTAAAAAGCATACGGATCCTTATTTCTAAAGTTTTGAAAATAATAAAAGAAACGTAACCACTTGGTGTCTTGTTTTCCAAGAAAGCAGAAAGAAAAAAGTATTTCCTAGGCTTCCATCTTCAGCTTATTTTTCTTTAGTGGGCTATGTTCAATTTCAGCACACTCTCATCTTCCTCATGGATTCCACTGTCTATGCACATGTTTATATGTTTCTTTAAAATAGAGTGTTTATGTTTGTTTTTATGTTTATTTAAAATAGAGAGTTTATCCTCATACAAATGAACCCAAACCTTATTATATCTTGGATGACCTATGACCATATACAAAAAACTGTGACTTTTACAACATCAAAAAGCCAATTATGCACATTTTTAAAAAGTTCCCAGAATTTGTTGAGTTGAAGACAGCCAACTTGACTAGAAGTGAGACAATCTAAAACAAAACCAAACAATTGCTTGTAGCTTTCCTTGCACAGTTTCAGAATAGTCCTGGATAAATGAATTGTGTATATCCACACAATGGAATACTACTCAGAACATCAACATCAATAGATCTCAAAACAATTACAGAGGAGAAGAGCATCTATTGAACGATTCCATTTATATTAAACTCTAGAAAATGCAAGCTAATCTATAGCAACAAAAAGAGATCTACTGTTGGTTTTGATGAAGAAAGGTGGTAGGGAGGGGCTGGAGGCAGGGAATATAAAGAGGCCAAAGAGGACTTAGGGATGATGGGTATGTGTGCTATCTCGATTGTGGTGATGGCTTCACAAGTGTACACCTAAGCCAAAACTTACCAAATTGTATAATTTTTTTTTTTTTGAGACAGAGTCTCACTCCATCATTCAAGCTGGAGTGCAGTGGCTCACTGCAACCTCCACCTCCTGAGTTCAAGTAATTCTCATGCCTCAGCCTCCTGAGTAGCTGGGACTAGGGCATGTGCCACCATGCCCAGCTAATTTTTATATTTTTAGTAGAGATGGGGTGTCACCATATTGGCTAGGCAGGTCTCGAATTCCTGGCCTCAAGGGATCTGGCCATCTTGGCCTCCCACAGTGCTGGGATTACAGGCATAAGCCACCATGCCCAGCCCCAAATTGTATAATTTATGATATATAATTGTATAATTTAGATATGTGTACTTTACTGTATCATGGTGTACCTCAATAAAGTTGTTTTTGATAAATACATAAACAAAATAAAAGAAAGAATTCAGCACCTCAACTGAACTTAAAAAACTATAATAGGATATCATAAATTTGAAAGATATCTTGTTTAATTAGATATGATAAGCCTATTATTAAGGGACAAGAACTCTAATTCACATGTGACACTGAATCATAAAACGGCTTTCAACATCACAGTCCAGGAAAGATCCCACCTTCTGCAAATCGGGCTTTACACAGAGAACAGCCCAGGGTTCAGAAGTGACAGCTACTTCATGTTCTTCCCTGAGCCCACAATCCAGAGCCCAAAGTCTAAATATATAGGGAAAGTCCCTTCACAATACACAGATTCTCTGCAAACATCCACAGCCCTTTCAGCTGGGCCTCCCACTTCCACCTCCCAACAGTGGCAGCCAGAACCGAAGAGACAGGAACCCAGCACCAGCAGTAGGGATGAATATCTCCATGTTCTCTGGTTGGTTTTGCTGGACGTACCCACAGCTGATGCTCCCCAGGTCATAGGAAAATATGAGGAAATCATTGGCCATGGCTGGATCCAGGCTCAAATAAACATAAAACTTCAGCATCCCACAGTACATACTCAGCACTGGCCCAGTCATGATCTCAGACACCAGCCTCCCCAGGACCATGTTGATCTGGATCCTCTGTGTCTGAGAGATGGCAAGACAATTGCCCTAGTAGACAAGTGAAAAGACTATCCTGACTCTTTCTTTCTTGGGATAGATGAAGCAGAAGTTGGGTTGGTAGGATATTAGACAGAGGTCTTCGAAAGAGTTCAGGAAAATGGAACAGGTTGATTCTTTTTCTGAGTTTTCCTGTTATTGTCTGCACTGGGTTGAACAGTGCCACCCCCACCCTCCAAAATCATGCCCACCTGGAGCTCAGAATGTAACTTTATTTGGAAATAAGGTCTTTGCAGATGTAATTCGTTAAGAAGAGGTCATATGGAACTAGGGTTGTCCCTAAATCCAATATGACTGGTGTCGTTCTGAGAAAAGGAGAGGACACACAGAAACAGGCACAGAGGTAAGACAACCATGTTACAATGGAGGCAGAGATTGGAGTAATACATCTACAAGCCAAGGAATGCCAAGGAGCCGTCAGAGGCTAGGAAGAGGCAAGAAAGGCTTCTTCTCTAGAGTCTCCAGAAGAAGCATGGTCCTGACAGCACCTTCATTTCAGACTTCTAGCCTCCAGAACTGTTAGACAATACATTCCTGTTCTTTAAGCCACCCAGTTTGTGGTACTTTGTTTTAGCAGCTGTAAGAAAACTAATATATGGTCCCATAGAAATTCACCTTACCATGGCAAATTCTCAGGCCCATGTTCAGTGCTGGCTCCAACTCTGATAAAGCTGACCAAATTGCCCAGTGCTTCTCCCATAAAACTGAAAAGCACTCTAGACAAACAAAAAGTCTTTTGTCAGTCTCCATCACCAAGAAGGCAGGCACTTTAGACACTGTGTAGACACATCATAAGAGTATGGCTCCCAAAGTAGTCCCCATAAAAGGGGCAAAATTCATTGCCTTCCAGGGTTCGGCCACAAATGCTCTTAAATTAAGATCCTCTCCACAGGCATCCACACTGAAAAGTCCCAGCTGTATTTCAGGGGATCTGGACTCACTGTTATCCTTTTATTGGGAAAAGTAAGATCACGTCTTCTACCCACATCCTACCAAGCCCATCTCACCTACACTCCTTTGACTAAACTTCCATTGAAAAGTCAAACAAAATAAAAGCAGGAAATGCACCCACCTATGGTAGGATTCCAGGATTTTTGGATGGTACCTCTGCAAGTTCCATGTTGATTCAAACAGCAAATAAATTTTACTTGGCACCTACTTTGTGTAGAAATTGTGTAAGGAGATAAGGCATGTTTAATGGTGACCAGGAAAGATTTGAATCATAAAATGATACTACTACTTTTCTTGTTTGTTTGCTTGTTTTTTGAGACAGGGTCTCGTTCTGTCACCCAGGCTGGAGTGCAGTGTGTGATCATGGCTCAATGCAACCTTAACCTCCCGAGCTCAAGAGATCCTTCCGCTTCAGCTTCCCGAGTAGCTGGGACCACAGGCATGTGCCACCATGCCCGGCTAATTTTGTTTGTTTGTTTTTTGTAGAGAGGAGGGTCTCCCTCTGTTTGTCCAAGTTGGTTCCAAATTCCTGGGCTTACGTGATCTTCCATCTCCGTCCCCCAGAGTGTTGTGATTACAGGCATGAGCCATGGTGTCTGGCCGATTATATTAATTTTTATAGGTTAAGTGGTATTTCCTTTCATTTCTGTACAGAGTCCCTTTCTTAGCATAATCAGAAAATACCAAAAAAGGAAATATGAATATGTATACATTTACAATTTTGTAACATACACCAACATACAAATATTTCAAAAATGGACAAACTAGATAATATTTTCATTGCATTAAACTGGAAAAGTCAACACTATTTATAACAAATTCCTTCAAAAGTTTGGCTATACTATCTAGCCAGAGAAATCTGCAGATCATTATTTCTTCATCCATATATCACTAAGTCAAAATGAGTAATTCACAATTCATATACATGCTCCTGGCTACATGGGGGTTTCTCAAAACTAGGAAATAAATCATCTAGATGAGACAATAATCAAAAGGTACTGTGTACATAAGACCCTCAGCTGTTCTCTCACCTACTCCTTCTGTTTATTGCTTTTTGCCACCTCCTCTGGAGAAATCTGACCTGATCTCCCAGACTCGGGATCCTCTGTTTATGTTCTCATAGTCTGAACTGATTTCTCACAGCACATAGAAAATTGCATTAAATACCCCAGTGTTCAGTTTCTGTGTCCCAGGTAGTTTCTATAATGGCATGGACTGTCCCCTTCTAAGGACTGAGCGCCAGCATCAGGGTCACATGTAGCACATTGTTCAATATAAGACTAATATGCAACACACAAAGGCTTTATGAAAATTCTTTTGAATATTATTTCCTTATGCCTGTATGACTCAAGACAAGGAAAGTGATTGTATGATAAAATGATGACGAAGAAGAAAGTGTCCTTAGATTAAGGAAGGCATCAGAGGAAAGTAGGTTCTGGGATTTGAGAGCTTCATGTTCTGCCAGAATTTCTTCAACAGACTGGTTCATCAAGTTAGAAAAAGATTTACTGTGCCATCTACACAGTCATGCCAGGCTCTCATCTTGGGGATCTTAGTTTCAAAAAATAAGTCAAATAAACCTTTCTTTCTTTAATAACTAGAAGGCATTACTGACATTCGCCACTCAATTCTCATAACAGCACACTGGCCTTCATGGTCACACAGGTTTATTATTATTTCATTGTATATCCCACAGTCACTCAGAGCAGATGCCTCACAGGTCCACAGCCAGTGTTTTATCATTGGTCCCACTCCCCACTTCCCTATGTGTACATCGGCTAAGATAGTAGGTCCACGTACATGCAAAGATGTTCACTGCCCAGGTTACACCACAGGATTCCTATCTATGACCTTGTGTTAGACAGTGATATGGTCCAAATGCAAGGCTGGAATACAGGGAGATAAGAGTTGTTGCTCACCAGCAGGCTGTGTCCACTGTTGGCCCCCTCTTCTGTCCTCTGTCTCTAACTGGGGAAAAATGCAGCTCCAATCCCAGACAGAAGTCCTCTTATAGACAAGCTCAGCCTTTGAGATTCCAAAAAAGTAATAATCAGGTGAAGGGGCAGAGCGAGAATAAGGACTGAGTAGAAGTGATGCCCTTGATCAAAGAACTTTTTTTCCAACAACGTTTGGGATTCCAAAAAGAGCATAGTTCTCAGTGATAAAGATGTGATTCTCCTCGCAGTCTGGCAAAAGAAACAGTGGAGGCCAAGGTAGGGTAGTCTATATCTCAGGAAGAGATCTTGCATGTGGGGTGGCTGGATTACTGGACAGGGAGGATTCCTGGATAGAAGTCAGGAAGCAGAAGAGCTGTACACGCTCACCAACTAATGTCATTCTTGTATAACAACTGGGTGACTTAACATTATTGAGGGGCTTTTAAAAGGATGGAATTCTGGTACATAGGAAAAAGCAGCATGTTTTTTTAAGGATAGTGGAAACAGAGGGCACTTGCATTGAGAGTTACCATTCTAGCACCTACTGATCTCCTCATGTATTTTTGTTTTGCAAGTTATGCAACTTTAATTCAATCTCCTTTCTCCTGTGCTCTATATGTTTACTCTTTTCATGTTCCTTCTTTCTCCCTGATATTCCAAGATTCCTTCTTTTCTCATTTCCTTTCTGTTTCAAGAACTTCTTTTATTAATTCTTCTTGGCTAAGACTACTAGTTACAACCTTTATTAGTTTTCCTTCATCTGGGGATAACTTGGTTTCCCCTTCATTCCTGAAGAATATCTTCACTGGGTATAGAATTCTGGGTTGACAATTCTTTTTTTCCCACACTTGAAAAATGTTCCACTTCATTCTGGGCTCCATGGATTCTGATGAGAAAACCACTATTATTCTCATTGTTTTTCCCCTATGGGTAAGGTGTCATTTTTGTCTTCCTGCTTTTAAGTATGTTTTCTTTATGTTTAGTTTTCAGAAGTTTGATTATGTGTCTTGGTGTGAATTTCTTTGGCTTTTCATATTTAGGGTTTTCAACTTCTTGAAGTTTATTTATTTTTTGCCAAATTTGCCAAATTTTCAGCCATTATTTATTGGAGTATTTATTCAGCACCATCTTCTTTCTTCGCTGCTTCTAGGATCCCAAAGATAATGAATGTTAGATCTTAGCTCTGTTATTTTTTTCAGTCCATCTTCTCTCTGTTGTTCAAATTGGGTAACTTATATTGTTCTATCTTCAAGTTCACTATTTCTTTCCTCTGTCTTCTCCATTCTGTTGTCAAACCATTCATTAACTTTTAAATTTGTTATTGTAGTTTTCAGTTCTAAAATTTTCATTTCTTTCTTTTTTATTTCTTGTATTTCTTTGCTAAGGCTTTCTATTCTTTGCTTAAACATTGTTTTTTCATATGCTCTAAGTGTGTTCATAATTGCTCAGAGGAGTATTTTTATGATGATGCCTTTAAAATCTAGGAGTGAAGAGCTGCTTCATCACAGCCAGGCAAGGGTGGATGATTAGGCTCCTCATTTGGTCTTTGCTGATGGGGTGGAGGTAAGCCTGTGGTTGCTTCTGTGGCATTGGCATAGTAGAGCAGTTATCTGAAAGTTTTTTATTTTTCTAGGCTTCTATTTTTCTTGTTTTATGGCTACAGAGAGTAGACTTTTCTTGGGGCATTTTTTTTTTTTGTCTGTGCCCATTGGTGTTTCTGGGTAGCTGTTAACACCCAGCCTGGGATATGTGAGGCAAAAAGAAAACTCAAGGACTCACCACTGTGTCCTTCAAATAGAGAGGGCCCAAGCCAGTCTGCCTTTTCTCTCTGCCTTTTAGACTTTTTTTCTGTTTGTTTATATATAATGTCCATGGTTTAGAAACTGTACTTAGTAGGAGGAATTGGGAGAATTGAGTCCACTCCTTCTTGTCCAGAATGAGAAATATATAGTTGTCTTTTTGGCAGTAGTTTTGCTTAGGTAAACTAGGTAGTTACACTTTCATAACTGCCCTATGTACCAAAAGCAAGTACGTACAAACTAGAAACTCGTTTACAGAGGCACGCTATCTCCTAAGAGGATATGCTTCCAGGGACATGGCAACCAAAGAGCCATATGTTGTTTATTTGTTAATCACTTGACAACTCTGGCTTTATTGATAATATCACTCCTGAGTTTCACAGCAGCTCACACGCCTCAGCTGTGATCATTTGCTTCCTTGCTGTTCAGTATTTATCACAGTGATGTTGACTCTCTGTTCTTTTGCCATCTGCTATTGAGAAATAACACCCTAATTTCATAATTGCATCCACGTCACCCTCCTCCTTGCCCTCTGCACGTCTATACCTTGATTTTTCATCTTCCCTTAACCAGACTTTCCAACTTACCTGCATTCTAGTTGAATGATCTCACTCTAGCCTAAGTCACAGGCTATGCGTGTACACTGCACCTTGTTTGCAAGATCTTTTATTTTTAACACTGCTAGCTTCTTCACAACACTATTTGAAGACCTAGCATAGAGTTTGCAATCAGCCCAACTGGCAACCACACTGGAAAAATAGACCTATTAGCAATAACACCTGTAGGAAATAAAACTTCAAATGCAACCCCAGATTGTGGTCTTTCTTCTTCCTAATGTTTTGTCAACATGACATAATCTGTCTGAATATTTGAAAACATCTTCACTTGCCTTTCAAAACATCTTGACTTGCCTTTCACTTCCATGCAGCTTCTTTTGCCAGTTACTCCCCTTCCTTCTGAACTCCTCTCTTTCAATGCCCACATTTTTGGTATTCTCCCATCTCATGGCTTTAAATGTCATCTACATATTACTGATCCCCAAATGTGTATATCCAGCTCAGACCTCTCTCCCAAACTCCAGAGTCATATATCCAATTTTATACTTAACATGTCCAGTTGAATGTCTAATAGGTATCTCAAACTCAGCATGTCCAAAATTGAATTCCTCCTCTTATCTACAGCCTTCCCCATCATAACAGATGATCCACAATCCTCCTAGTGACCCAGCCCAAAACCCTCCTTGACTCTTCTTTCCCACACACTTCCAGATTCAATTCATAAGCACGTCCCATTGGTTCTACCTCCAAAATGTATCCTATTGCTTCTCATTATCTTCATTGCTGTTCCCCTGATCCAAGCCACCAACAGCTTTCACCTAGATTACTGAAATAGCTTCCTCAAAGCTCTCCCTCCTTCCACCATGATCCCCCTTCCCCCAGCATCTTCTCAATGTTGCAGTCACGGTGATCTTTTGAAAATGTAAACCAGATTATGTCATTCCTCTGTTCAAAAACCTTCATGGCTCCCTATTTCACTCAGAGTAAAACTCAAGATCTTTACAACAGCTGTCAAGTCCCTATGCGATCTGCTCTCATTCTCTGTCTCATTTCCTCTCCTACCCTGTCCCTTGTTTACTTCACCCACCCTGGCCACAATAGCCTCCTTACCATCCCTCAAACAACCTACACATGCACCCACACCAGGGCCTTTGCACTGGTTGTTCCTATTGCCAGGAATTCTTATCCTAAACATATGCTTGCTTAAACTCCTCTGCCTCTTTGCTTAAATCACTTTCCAAGTGAACCCTATTTTGCCCACCCTATTTAATATTACAGTCTTCACCCACTGGCACTCCTGATTTCTTACTGGGCTATCTTTGTTTTTGGGGCGCTTTTTCTTCCATAATACATACTGCCTTCAATCATAAGATCTAATTTATATATTATGTTTATTGTTTATTATTTATTTTCTTTGTTAGAATGTAAGCTCCACAAGTGCAAGAGTCTTTTGTTCAATTATAAATTCTAAGCACCTAGGAGGTGTTTATTTGGCACTCAATAAATATTTGTTAAATGCAGGAATTAATCTCATTACAGCAATGCCTCAACTATTCAGAGGATATTTACCTGGAAATCTCAGTTATCAAAACAATCACTGGAGTGAGAGCATGTAGCAAGTAAGTTTAGAAAGGATTTGTGAAACCAAAATCAAGGCCCCAAATACCAAAACTCTTGACATTCATACACTTAACTCAGAGAAGAAATACCCAGAGGGCAAATATATCCACTTGTATTATACATACAGCTCCAATAAATTAAGTTACCTGAATTCTAAATCCAAAGGATTAGAAGCCATATATTATGTTTGTGCAAGGGAAGGAGATAGGATGGAAACCTAAAGGGCAGGCAAGGAGTGACAGCTTCTCGGCAGTAGGGAAGACACAGATAAATAAAATAAAAGCAGGCAGAACTTTAAAAACAGCACTGGGGGCATCTGGTATTAAAACAGATAATCCATGTACTTCAAAATCATAAAGCACAGAGGTACACAGGATGCTAATTTATCATTAAATAAAATAAAAATGATACTCAGTATGCTTTAGAAAAGCAGTCATATTAGGCCATGTACGGTGGATCATGCCTGTAATCCCAGCACTTTGGAAGGTTGAGGTGGGTGGATCATGAGGTCAAGAGATCGAGACCATCCTGGCCAACATGGTGAAACCCCATCTCTACTAAAAATACAAAAAAAAAAAAATTAGCTGGGTGTAGTGGCACGTGCCTGTAAGTACTCAGGAGGCTGAGGCAGGAGAATTGCTTGAAACAGGGAGTCAGAGGTTGCAGTGAGCTGAGACTGGATGACAGAGTGAGACTCTGTCTCAAAAAAAAAAAAAAAGAGAGAGAGAGAAAAGAAAAGAAAAGCAGTCATATTAAATATTCTGCCAGAATTACTAAATAATGGCAATATGGCAAGTTTGGAGGATTAATTGGGATAAACTTGTATGAAATTAACTTCTCCATGATGCTGGATTACTGAAGACTCACTGAAAATAGCTACACTATTTGGCTTTCAGCCATTTGTTTATTGCTGCAAATTCACAAATTAATCTTATGTTCCAAAACAGAGCATATTCCAGTCAACTCTAAGATCTCAGCAGGTTTTCAGAACTCTGGGTAAATTGAGGTTCTTATATTTCAAAACCATGTATAGAAAATTCTCATTTGGCTAAAATGCTTGGGAAATGGTTCAGCCCAGTTAGGTGTGTTAGGATTAGGGTTAGGTTAGAAGGCACACATTTGGACATTATAGGACTTCAAAGAGTCACCAGGAAAATACATAACTCTGTGAATTTCATGCTGATTGCCTTTAAGACTTTTACCTCACTAGGAATTCTTTATTTGAACTACAGTCATTTCTGCAAGGGATAGCACATTAAATTTTTTACTACATTAGCTCAGATTACTTTATTCAAGGATAGGAAATTTGGGACTGCAAGGTCCTGAATAAATAGATGCAAAATAGAAAAGAGGAGTAAGGTGCAGTGTCCTACCATCCTGTGACCACCTGCAGGTGTGGAAGCAAGGTGTGTGTCCTACCTCTTCTATTTAAGAGACTGGCCTACAAGAGAAATACAAAACAGGGCTGAGGGAGAAGTCAAGAGGACTCCTGTGCAAGGAGTCTAGACACAAAAGGGAGAGTGGACACTCAACTAGAGATATGACAGGGATGGCAGAACAGGTATGGCAGAGTAAGTGGGTTGGAAATGGCTCCTGAAGCTCACCCACAGTGGTGAAGGCAATGTGGAAGCCAAGAGTGGGAGTTGACTGTCATCCTATCAGCCCCAGGGCATCTGAGGTATCCAAAGCTGGTGCGTGAAGGCTAGGCAGTGCACTAAGGCAGCAGAGGGCCATGGGAAAGGGCACTGGGGCACACAGGGCACCTTTTCATTTGGCTTAAGCTCCCTCCTAAACTCAGAATTAAGGCAGCCTTCTTTGGTGTTAAAATTCTTTCTAGACCAGACTGCCTAATTTACTGTCCCAGTAAATACTATCTACCGAACAATATTTCAACCTTAATCAGTTATTATCAGAGTCCTACAGAAATAGATAAGTGATATGAAGTAGGGTTGGAACTATCATATCCTAAGATATACACTGCTCATTTTTAAAGAACTAGTTGTTATTGACAGGAGATGGGTAGGCATGGCTACAAAGGGCTGGTGAGCGGGAGTCTTGGAGAGATTGAGCAGTTCTGCATCTTGAGTACAGTGGTAGTTACATGAGTCTACACAGTGATGGAATTGCATAGAATTATACACACACATGTGTGCACTTGAATGCACATAGAATTGGTAAAGCCTGAATACATTCTGTGGACTTTACTGATGTTGATTTCCTAGTTTTGACATTGAACTGTAGTACGGTTATATAAGAGTTACCCTTGGAGGTGAAGGTTACATGGGACCACCCTGTACATGTTTTTGCAACTTCCTGTGAATCTATAAGTATTTAAAAATAAATCGTTTTTAGGATGGAGCCCGTGGCTCATGCCTGTAATCCCAGCACTTTGCAGGGCCGAGGCAGGCAGATCACCTGAGGTCATGAGTTTGAGACTAGCCTGGCCAACATGATGAAACCCCATCTCTACTAAAAACACAAAAAATTAGCCGGGCATGGTGGCTGACGCCTGTAATCCCAGCTACTTGGGAGGCTGAGGCAGGAGAATCACTTGAACCCGAGAGGCAGAGGTTGCAGTGAGCCGAGATTGTACCACTGCACTCCAGCCTGGGCGACAAGAGCGAAACTTCATCTCAAATAAATAAATAAATAGATAATTTTTAAAATGGTAATTTTTAAATGATTGTTATTGGCTCAATTTGTGTTACTTTTCTATTTAAAATCTCAAGTGGCTGAATTTAGTAAGATTTTAATTATGTCACTAAACAATTTCTCTTTGGTCATTCAATCTTAACTGAAGGGACTAATGTCAGATGTTTATGGGTCCTGAGTTAAGAGTTTCTGTATGAGGCCAGTTGAATACGAACCTCAACTTCTCATCAAAAGTCTGCCTTCATTACCACAATGCAGCCAGTTGTCAGGAAGCACATCCCAGAGCATTCCTCAGTGTTCTAGGGCCACATAATGCCTTGTCTTTATGGTGATGTCCAGAAGTCTGAGGATTTTTTCAAAAGATATAACTTGACATTTTCCAAATTTTTTCTCATAAGCCTTTTTTCCTTGCCCTATCTACTAATATTCCAAGGAATACACTTGAAACACTTACAGTGGAAAAGGACTGGGGTTTCAATTCCCCGTGGTCCCTACCACTTAGCAGCTATGTGACCCTGGACGAGTAATTTAACTTTTCCAGACCTCAAATTCCTTATTTCTAAAATAGCAACAATAGCAACTTCTTACTGTCTTTATTAAAAGTAATTAAAAATATGCATCAAAAATCTTAAATCTCTTCACACACGTTAACTAATTTTAGTTCTACAGATAGCTCTCTGTCCTAAGGAAGTATCTAAAATACAAGACATTTTTAATATAAAATATCATTCCATTATTTATAACAGCAACAATCATTTTCAAATGTCTTTGTTGTCCAACAATAAGCAAGAGCCTAAGTCACATGATCTGTACGATTTCAGCCAATACAAATTATATTTATAAAGAACTGTTAATAACCTAGGAAATGATCATCCTATGAAGTTCATTTTAAAAGGCATGAAGTCATGAAGTTCAAGCTCAAACATGCTAAAAAAATACACAAAAAATACTGCAGGAAAATATGCTAAAAATGTTAAGACCCATTATTCCTGGTGATAGGGTTTATAGAAATAAATTAATAATTATAAGCCAGAAATTATTTGATTTGGTCCAATTACAGCACAGTTTAAATAATAGTCTGTAAACTTTCATAAGCTCCTGCCACTTTCCTTCTGGGAAAGAGAAAGATATGTCAACACATGTTCATTGGTGACACTCTCAGAAAGAAGCTGGTGTGTGTGTGTGGTGTGTGTATGTGTCTGTGTGTGTGTGTGTGCACACACTGTCACCTCTCAGATGCAATCTAGCAGCAACCCTCACAAACCAAAAGAGAAAGGGATGTGCTGGTAGCAACTATGTCACATGTCATTCATTTTAAAAAGAGTCATAGTGCTGTCTCGCATACTAGTTTAGCATCTAAACATCAGTAAGCTTTAAAAAAAAAGTTTTCCTTTTCCCCTATAATTTCCCTTACTTCCAATTTTTTATCTCTAAATCTTTTCAATCACTGCAATATCAATCCTATGAAATCAAAGCCCCATCAATGAAGTTCTCTCCTATATAATATATAAACAAGTAGAATTCAGTACATAAAATCAATTGTATACCTGTGTTGCTTTCCCCAATTCAAAAGAAATATATTCAAATATATTTATTGGTAGAGGTATTCTTATGTGGCAGAATTTGACCACAAAACTCTTTATAGGCAGATAAAAATCAATAGTAGGTAAATAAAAAAAAGAAAATCAAGGTAAGTTCAACTAAAATCAAAAGAAGAAAAGCTCTCTTTTAAATAATTTTCCAGTTTTTAAAAAGTTATTCCATTTTGTCATTTTTATTTTATTATTGTTCACTCTCCCTTCTCACCAATGTCTACACTATTTCCCTGAAGGTGATTAATCATATGTACATTTTAAAATTATTTCAGTCTTGCAAATTGACCACTTTATGATTATATTTCAAATAACTCAAAACAATATTAGGGTTAAGAAATGTCCACTTTTGATTCCTATAAGCTCCTCCAAGGAGCAGTTTCATTGCTCATTTCTCCTGTGGATATTTAGGATTAGGACTTCCAATCACAGAGACAAAAATATATTAATCATCTGAACACAAAGGGCTCTTTAAAATTAGAATTGCTTTGACATCCATGACCTGTTAAGTGTTGAATTCTAAAATGAACCTCTAAAGTTGTTAAGATAAATATCCAGTGAAGTGCTGAAAAGGTAAGAAGCAAAGCACAGAGATAATGTAAAATTCAATTGAGGAACAGATAAGCTTCATTGACAAGCTGATAATGTACAGCTACAGCACAAGGAGATGAAAGAGCACAATAAAATTATATTCTATTCACATTCAACCAGTTGGATATCCAGGTCTGGCTATGCCTTATAGATGAAGCTGCCTCATTATGGTTTCCTTGGTATGTTCTGTAACTGCACACTTTTGTATCAATAGAAGGCTCCCTTATTTAAGCTCTGATTTACATAATTAAACAAGGAAGCCTAATCTAGGTTTTAAAATTATTTTTGGTAAATAGAATGTAAAACCTGGCAACTAACTAGATAGTTCTAACTCTACAACTTAGACCTTCAAATACCATCAGGGAATATTTACAAGTCTGATGTACATATAGTGCCCTAACATCACAACAAAGACTTACTATTCTCAAGTTACCTTCAGTTTTTGACATGAAAAACATTTAAAACATACTGCTTATCACTGAATTTGCCTGAGAGGTAAGACACTGATTCAACAGAGGTACAAGACAAATTCGTCACTGGTAACACTAAACTGGTTAAATATGAAAACCAAAATTCCATAGGTAGGATGGGAATGATGATACCACCATGCTGTAATCACCTGCATCCACGGTCAAATGCACACAAACAGTATCCTTACAACCCTGTTTAAATGATAGTAGCTTTCCTGATCTGAATGCTACCCACCAGTTCTCTAGGTTTAGCTTCTTTTTTTCACGAAAATTATTATTGAAAAAAACTAAAGTGAAACCTATTTTTCCCCTCTTTAAGTAATAACACATTTAAAGGATAACCCAAAATTCCAAAAGGACTTCATTTATCCCTTTCATTGTTTTGTGAAGTTATTTGTTTATGATATCAACAAAAGCAAATAGTAGTCTATGGGTACCTTCCCAAAAAGAGGCCTTCTTACAAACAAAGGAGTAGTGCTGCATTGATTCAGCCTGCGTTGGCCCCACAGGCACTAACTAGTCTGACCTCTGTTCTCTAAAATACCTCATCTACCTATTTAGTAAAGTCTGGATTACACTGATCTAAATTCAAACTAGGTGACCTCTCAGTTCATTCAAGGTCTTTGGTCAAATGTTTCTTCTACAGAAAGACCTCTCCGACCACCCTCTGTAAAATAACACTACCCCTCATTCTCTTCCCCTTTTCCCCTTTTCTCTGCTTGATTTTCCTTCACTGCTCTTATCATATGTACATTTTAAATGACGTAGTACAGTTTTGTCTGTATTTGTTTACCATCTGTTCCTCCACCTCCATATTCTCTTACCTTTTCTTCATAGCATTTATTACCCTCTAACTTCTCCTGTTCTGTCACCACTGTATTCCTTACCAGCTAGAACAGCATATAGCACATACCAGGTACTCATAAATAGTTTTTTGAAGACTGATTAAATGAATGAATATCTTCCCACCTGGTATTTCAATTCATGAAGTCAGGGCCTTTGACAGTTTTTTTCACTAATGTGTACCCAGCAAGAGTGGCTGGAACATGGTAAGCAGACAATAAAATCTCTAAACGAATGAGTGAATGACACTAGGAAAGCAATCTACTACAATCAGATCCTTTTCCTACAACACTTTTGAGTGGGAGAAGGTGGAAGACAGTATGAGGCAGGTAGAAGAATGACAAAAGGAATGGCAAGGGACATTGAATATGGAACTTTTCCACATTCCAGGTTTCTTTAAAGAGTTGATAAAGAAAACATGTAAAATTGAAGAACACAGCTTTTGCTATGACATGTCCAATAACTAACTAATGACTGCACAGCAAAGCAAACAATCAAGTCAACCTTTAAAATGGGAGAAAATATTTGCAAATGATATATCTGATAAAGGGTTAATATTCAAAATACATAAGGAACTCATAAAGTTCAATACCAAAAAAACAAGTAATCTGACTTTTTTAACGGGCAAAACACCTGAATAGACATTTTTTCAAAGAAGATAAACAAATGGCCAACAGGTGTATGAAAAGGTGCTCAACATTACTAATCATCAGAGAACTGCAAATCACAACTACAATGAAAAACAATGTTGAGGAAATGTATTAACTTCTCTTCCAGGGTCCACAAGGGGCGTGGCTTCAAAGGCAAAAACTTCCCAGCATCGTGCCTGACCTGCCTTCTTTCATGTCTCCATCCGTGAGCCTAGAGTTCTTTGTCTAACTTTCATGCATGGGAAAGGTAGACTGCCCAGGTGAGCTTCCTTTGTTTAGAAAAGCCCTAGAAGGAGGAGCTCTGATGTGGACCAGACAATCAAACCAATGTCAAAGTCAAAGATCAATCACTCCAGTGGAAGTTTGAAGGGACTCCTCTCATGGGACAAGAACTTGAATGAGGCAGGAGTAACTCCCAGATTAAAAGTCCCCCTGCCTCTCACTTGTGTGGACTCCATCTCTGGATCCCCTCCCACGACAGCATGGGAATTGCCTCTCTCTCTCTCTCTCTCTCTCTCTCTCTCTGTCTGTCTCTCTCCCTACTTCTCTTTTTCTCTGTCTCTCTGCCAAATAAATCACTTTTATGCAAAGCTCTTAGGGTCCGATATTTACTTGAACAATATCACCACACCACCAGGGTCTCTGACCCATTCTTGGGTGAGCAAGAACCCAAGGACTTGAAAAAAAACACATCTGATCAGGAAACAGTGAGCACCTCCCATCCCCTGGTTGCAATGTCACACCTGTTAGAATGCCTATTACCAAAAAGACATAAAATAACAAGTGTCATTGAGGATGTGGAGAAAAGGGACCCCCTCTGCACTGTTGGTGGGAATGTGATATAGTTTGGCTTTACTCCCACCCCAATCTCATCTTGAATTGTCGCTCTCATAATTCCTATGTGTTGCGGGAGGGAACCTGGCAGGAGATAACTGAATCATGGGAGCAGTTTCCCCATACTGTTCTCATGGTAGTGGATAAGTCTCACAAGATCTGACGATTTTAATTAGAACCCCTTTCACTTGGTTCTAATTCTCTCTCTTGCCTGCCGCCAATATACGATGTGCCTTTCACCTTCTGCTATGATTATGAGGCCTTCTCAGCCACATGGAACTGTGAGTCCATTTAACCTTTTTTCCTTTATAAATTAACCAGTCTCAGGTATATCTTTATCATTAGCATGAAAACAGACTAATACAGTAAATTAGTACCAGGAGAGTGGGGCACTGCTGAAAAGATAACTGAAAATATGGAAATGACTTGGAACTGGGTAACAGGCAGAAGTTGGAAGAGTTTGGAGGGCTCAGAAGAAGACAGGAAAATGTGGGAAAGTATGAAACTCCCTAGAGATTTGTTGAATGGCTTTGCCCAAAATGTTGATAATGATGTGGACAATGAAATCCAGGCTGAGATGGTCTCAGATGGAGATGAGGAACTTGTTGGGAAATGGAGTAAAGGTGACTCTTGCTATGTTTTAGCAAAGAAACTGGCTGCATTTTGCCCCTGCCCTAGAGATTTGTGGAACTTTGAATCTGAGGGAGATGATTTAGGATATCTGGCAGAAGAAATTTCAAAGTGGCAAAGCATTCAAGAGGTGACTTGTGTGGTGTTAGAAGCAGTCAGTTTTAAAAGGGAAACAAAGCATAAAAGTTTGGGAAATTTGCAGCCTGAAGATGCAATAGAAAAGAAAAACCCATTTTCTGGGGAGAAATTCAAGCTGGCTACAGAAATTTGCATAGGTAACAAGGAGCCAAATGTTAATCAGCAAGATAACGGGGAAAATGTCTCCAGGGCATGTCAGAGACCTTTGCAGCAGCCTCTCCCATCACAGGCCCAGAGGCCTAGGAGGAAAAAATGGTTTTGCGAGCTGGGCCCAGGGCCCCCCTGCTGTGTGCAGCCTAGGGACTTGGTGCCCTGTGTCCCAGCTGTCCCAGCCACTCTAGCCATGGCTAAAAGGGGCCAAGGTATAGCTCAGGCTGAGGCTTCAGAGGGTGAAAGCCCCAGCCTTGGCAGCTTCCCTGTGGTGTTGAGCCTGTGGGTGCACAGAAGTCAAGAACCAAGGTTTGAAACCTTCTTCCTAGAATTCAGAGGATGTATGGAAATGCCTGAATGTCCAGGCAGAAGTTTGCTGCAGTGGCAGGGCCCTCATGGAGAACCTCTGCTAGGGCAGTACAGAAGGGAAAAGCCCCCACACAGAGTCCCTACTATACAGGGACTAAATTTATAGCTGCCTAGTAGAGCTGTGAGAAGAGGGCCACTGTCCTCCAAACCCCAGAATGGTAGAACTACCAACAGCTTGTACTGTGTGCCTGGAAAAGCCATAGACACTCAACATCAGTCCCTGAAAGCAGCCAGGAGGAAAGCTGTACCTGCAAAGCCACAGGGGTCAGGCTGCCCAAGACCATGAGAACCCATCTCTTGCATCAGCATGACCTGAATGTGAGACAAAGAGTCAAAGGAGATCATTTTGGAGTTTTAAGATTTGACTGCCCCCCTGGATTCTGGACTTGCATGGACCCTGTAGCTCCTGTATTTTGGCCAATTTCACCCATTCAGAATGGCTGTACTTACCCAATGCTTGTAACTCCATTGTATCTAGGAAGTAACTAACTTGCTTTTGATTTTACAGGCTCATAGGCAGAAGGGACTTGCCTTGTCTCAGAAGAGACTTTGGACTGTGGACTTTTCTGTTAATGCTGAAATGAGTTAAGACTGGGGAACCGTTGGGAAGGCACGATTGATTTTGAAATGTAAGAACATGAGATTTGGGAGGGGCTGGGGCAGAATGATATGGTTTGGCTGTGTCCCACCCAAATCTCATATTGAATTGTAGCTCTCATAATTTCCATGTGTTGTAGGAGGTACCTGGTGGGAGACAATTGAATCATGGGGGCAGCTTCCCCCATACTGTTCTTGTGGTAGTGGATAAGTCTCACGAGATCTGATGGTATTACAAGGGGAAGGCCCTTTCACTTGTTTCTCATTATCTCTCTTGCCTGCCACCAATATAAGATATGCCTTTCACCTTCTGCCATGATTGTGAGGCCTCCCCAGCCACATGGAACTGTGAGGACATTAAACCTCATTTTCTTTATAAATTATCCAGTCTTGGGTAATATCTTTCTCAGCAGCATGAAAACAGACTAATAGAGAATGTAAATTAGTACATTATGGAAAACTTTATGGAGGTTCCTCAAAATTAAGATTAGAACTACCTTATGATCCAGCAAGCCCAAGTCTGGGTACATATCCAAAGGAAATAAAATGAGTATCTCAAAGAGATATCTGCATTCCTCTGTTTATTGCAGCATTATTCATAATAACTAAGATACAGAAACAACCTAAATGTCTGTTGACAGATTAATGGAAAAATAACACGTGGTGTGTGTGTGTGTGTATATATATACACACACACACACACACACACACACAATAAATATTATTCAGTCTTAAAAATAAAGGAAATCTTGGTATTTGCAACAATATGGATGAAACTAAAGGACAGTATGCTAACTAAAACAAGCCAGACACAGAAAGACAAATACTGCATGATCTTACTTACATGTAGAATCTAAAATATTCAGAGTCCTAGAACCAGGCACCTACCACCTGCGTATAGTCCCAGCTACTTGGGAGTTCAAGGCAGAAGGATTGCTTAAGCCCAGGAATTCAAGGCTGCAGTTAGCTACGACTGTGCGACTGCACTCCAGCCTGGGTGACAGAGTGAGACCCTATCTCAAAAAATAAAATAAAGATAAAAATGTGAATACATTCAGGAGATCTAATGTATAACAATGTGAACATAGTTAACAATACTGTATTTCATACTTGAAATTTGCTAAGAGAGTAGGTCTTAAGGTTCTTACCACACACACATACCAGGTAACTATATGAGGTGATGAATATGTTAATTAGCTTGATTGTGGCAATTATTTCATGATATATACACACATCAAAGAGACAAGTCATACATCTTAAATATATACAATTTTTCCTTGTCAATTGTGCCTCAATGAAAATGAAAAATTAATGACTAGAAGAATAAGGCTGCTCCAAGGCTGTCCCAAACACAAGGGAAAACATTAATGTCTTCATTTGGGGTTCAAACAGAATTGAAATTTCACATAATACCAAGAATCAAATTACTAAGTTGTGAATAATATCTGCTTCCCATCAAAGGTCTTTTCTATTTGTTTTCAATATCTCAACTATTAAGTCTTTTCTAAGGGCCTACAAAAATTATTTCTCCATTTAATTAAGGGGGGGGTGGTTCTTGAACTCTTCACCAATGTATAAGTAGTATTTCTGGCTGGGCGCAGTGGCTCAAGCCAGTAATCTCAGCACTTTGGGAGGCCGAGGTGGGTGGATCACCTAAGGTCAGGAGTTCAAGACCAGCCTGGCCAACATGGTGAAATGCTGTCTCTGCTAAAAATAAAAAAATTAGCCAGGCACGATGGCAGGCACCTGTAATCCCAGCTACTAGGGAGGCTGGGGCAGGAGAATCATTTGAACTTAGGAGGCAGAGGTTGCAGTGAGCCGAGATCATGCCACACTCTAGCCTAGGCAACAGAGTAAGACCCTGTTTCAAAAAAAAAGGTAATATTTATATTTAGCAAGTCATCCTATTTGATATGCTTACATTGTACAATCAATTTTATTGAATGAAAGTGGTTTTAGAAAATTATTTCACTCACAGCTAAGCATTTTAAGATTACTTCAGTGCAATTAACATATGTCCCTTGGTTTCCACAGTTCCAATTAGAGGGGCCATGTTTTATAGCATTACCTGTGGGCTCTTGACCCACAGGTCTATTTGTTAGAATGGCACCAATATTCCTCCTTAAGAATACACCCTTGCCCCCACATCCTCACAGAGAAGAGATGGACCACCATTGAAGCATACATTCTTGTTTGGCTACCACATGATACATGAAATGAAATAAAGCAATGGAACAAAAAGATCAAATGATAGCCAAACAAGAATGTAATTTTCCCCCAGCTTGGCTGACACCAAAGTCCTATTACTCTTCATTCAACCAACAACACAGAATAGAGTAATTCCAGGTATCTATTGGAAAATACTACTTCAAAGTCATTGCACCCCAATCATAATCATTACTAATGGCTCAAATGTGAAAAACAATATTTATAGTGGATTTCCATAAAGAAAAACAGTCCATCTATTTCAAAAATATACTAAAGTCTTTCCTTGGATTAAATCAGACCACTAGAAAACTGTATATTATATTGGTCACCTAGGAGAATTACACTTCCTTAATGTCCCTTTAGAATTATGCTCTATTGAAAGAGCCCTATGAAACTCACTGCTAAATCACTGTTGGAAGTGTTGTTGAGGGTATTGTTCACCACGTTGCAAAGTATCTTCTTGCGGCTGAGGGAATCAAGAGGTCCCAGTATCAACTTGATTAATTGTTCTTCTCCAGCAGAAATAATTTCAGTTTATAAATAATGAGTAACAAAATACCTGTGCTTCCTTCCTTATGTTGATCATGAGAAATTATGGCTGAAATGCTTATATTAGTAAAGAAGAAAGGTTAAAATTAACCATCTAAGTTTCTACTTTAAGAAGCCAGAAAAAGAAGAGTAAGTTAAACCCAAAGTAAGGAGAAAAAAGGAAAAAAAATGAGCAAAAATCAGTAAATGTCTCCAACAACAGAGTAAATCAACTAAAAGTTGGTTCTTTTAAAAGATTTAAAAAATCAGCACACTTCTAGTAAGAATGAATTAAAAAAAGACACAAATTACCAATATGGGATACAAAGGACAGACCAATAATAACATACCGTGAAGGCATTAAAAGGATTATAAGGAATAGTATGAACAACTCTATGTCAATAAATTTAATAACTTAGATGAAATCGACAAACTCCTTGAAAAAACGTATCAAAACTGACACAAAAAGAAACAGAAAATCTGAACAGTCCTCTATTACAGAGTTTAAATTTGTCATTAAAAAGCTTTTCACATAGAAAACTCCTGGCCCACATGATATTTATAAGACATTTGTAAAATAAATAACACTGATCTTAGATAAGTTCATTTAAAGATAGAGGGAAAAAAATAGGAAAAAAAGCAAATGTTTCTTGATTCATTTGATGAAGTCAGAATAATCCTGATACTAAAATAAGAAAAGAAAGTTATAGGCTAATATCCCTCATGAATTGACATGAAAGTAGCATTAATAAAATATTAGTAAGTTGAATAAAGTAATATATAAAAAGTAAAATGCATGGTGAAAAAGTAGTATCTATTCTTGGAAGGCAAGGTTGGCTTAACATTTGAAATTCAGTCAATGTAAATTCACTATATTTACAGAATAAAAGAGAAAAAATCATTTAATCATCCCAATAATTTCAGAAAAGGGAATTTGCTAAAGCAAAACAAAACATGAAAGATAACTAACGTGGCAAAATAGCAAACTATTTCTTATAAGATCATAAACAAAACAAAAGCATCATTCTCAACCCTTCTATTCAACCTTGTCCTGGCATTCCCGGCAAATGCAATAAGGCAAGAGAAACAAGTAAAAGAAGATATAAAAATCAGAAAGAATAAGTAAAACTGCCAGTATTCACATTCAAGATTATCTATGAGGAAAATGCCAATTAATCTACAAAGCCACTACTAGAACTTGATAACTTGCCCAAAGTCACACTACCAATAAAATTAACACTGGGGTTTGAGCCTATACAGTCTGGCTCCTAAATTTTTAACCTGTACACTACATTTTCTCTCTAGAGATGACCATGCAACATTTGCATTACCTCAAACAGCTCAACACAGCCATTACTGTAGGCACTGGCAATCTCATTTGAAGATGTGAAAACAGAGTTTCAGAAAGATTAATAACTTGGCCAAGATCACATAGCTAGGAGGTAGAGGTGACAGAATTTGAATCCAAGTCTGGCTGATCCTAAGACAAAGCTGACTTGACTACGTCATGTTTTCCAGAGTGGAAACAGAAAACAACGAGGAGATCCAGACGCTAAGGCCCTGAAATAAAAGTGGAATATGAAAGTTAAGACAACTGGTGATTGGTTAGATGTGGAAAAGGACATAGGAAAGGGAAAACGCAGAATGAGGAAGTCATGATGTCATAAATAAAATAGGAAAGCGAGAAGGAGAAACTAATGGGGAGCAGGGCTGAAAAAGATGAGGTCAACTTTAGACAATTATCAATTTGTTAGGTTAGAGACCATTTTGATGGCAAAAATGATAGAATACCAAACAAAGAGTGCTTTAGAGAAATAGGGCTTTTTTTTTCTTCACAAAACAAAAATCTGAAGGTGGGTAACTACTGATCTAGGTTCAGCAGGTGACAAAGTCAGAACTGGGAGCTCTGTGTTTCCCTGGGCACTTCCTCCTGGGATTACAACATGGCTGCCACAGGCCCAGGCCTCCCGTAGTAACTCCGGGCAGAAAGAAGAGAGGAAGGGGGAATCAAATACGTGGGTAAAACAAGAGCTTCCCTGGAAGCCTCCGGCAGACTTTTGCTATGTCTCATTGGCCAGACAGTGTCACGTGGACACCTCACCTCAAGGGAGACTGGGAAAATAAGTATGTTGTTTTTCCCACCCTCTGCAGCAGAGGTAGGTGAAGGAAAACAATGTCTGCCACAAAATATTAATGGGATATTCATGTGGGAATATCCAACAGACAGACAAAAATACGTTTGGGCTAGAAGATAAGCCACAGACACAGCGTTTAATGAATCTGCACAGTTACAGCAAAGGAAAAAGATGACTGCTCCAAGAAAGAGCTGGCATGGAGAGAAAAGAAAGTAGTAGCAGCACTTCGTTTTTCTTTTAGGGCAGGGGAAGCAAGCGGGTGCACACGGATGCAGCTGAGTCAACACGCCAGGACTGTCTGCCTCCGCTCCAGCCAGCCAGATTGTTCTCTGTCAGACGTTCAGTTGGATCTCTCACTGTCTCCCTCCCCACCCAGTTCTTTCCATCCTCTCTCTCTTTCCTCAGTCTCTCAGTACTCCTTGGGCAGTCTTTCCCTCATCTATGAACTGAAAGTTCTAGAGGAAAAACCCACTCTCACTGACCGCTGTTGAGGATGCAGGAAGGTGATTTTATTCTGACTGAAGAAAAACTAGCTGCATGGGGGGTGAGGAGGTGATGCACGAGAATAAGCAGCCACAATGAGAAGGCCATAAAATCTTCTAAACTCATGGGAAATTCCAGCAAAATGTATCTGCCAGTCCCACCCTCAAGGAGTTGGTGGGGGTGGGGTGGGCAGAAATCCATTTGAGCAAGATTTGCTTTGCTAAGCACTACTTTTCCTCTGAAGACTCTTTCCAGCTCCCAGGCTGTGTGCAGGAGACCAGGTGGCAGGGCCAAGGGTGTGAACTGAGCACAACAATCCCACATGTACCCACAGTCTGAGGGAGTCCAGGTCTGGCTAAACTTTCCTTTCTTAATAGACTAAGGCAAGGAAAATCAGCACCACAGAATTTAACCCTCATTACATATGAGGTTGTATTGTTCACGAGTCACTCCAAATATATATGTCATGTGCTCCCATGTTTGGGGCCACAGTGAAATGTCCCCCAATAAATTGCAAATAGATCATTGCCAAGCATTAAACTTTAAAAACAATATATTGCTAACATTACGAAAAGAGATCACTTGGCATTACATACCTCATTATGGAAATATGTAACACTTCTCTGATGCAGTCTTAACAAAAAATCAAACTCTAGACCCAAATACTAATTTACAGGAAATACAGGGGACAAAAGAATATGTTTAAAAGAACTGCATGGGGCGGGGGGTACAATGAAAATTCAGACTGAAAAAAAACAACAACAACCCAGTTTCTTCAAGAAATGTATTAATTACAAGGAAGAAAAAGAAAGAGAGAACCTAGACGTACACATATCAAATGAATGCAACTTATTTGGCTCTTGATACAAACACACTGCAAAAAAGAAGGTAAATGGGAACATTTGAACACTGACTGAATAATTGATTATATTAGAGAATTAAAGTCAAGTTGTTTAATGTGTGTGGTATTGTTTTCTTTATAAAAAGTCACTACCTTTTAGAGACATACACTGAAATATTTACAGATGAAATACGTGTGATTTACTTGAAAATAATCCTGGGGAAATTGGGGTGTTCGTGGAGGTATAAACAAAACAAGGTTGGCTGTAAGTTCATGATGCTGGAGTAGGGGAAGGAGTGGCACAAAAGAATCACACTGGCTGGGCCCAGTGGCTGAAGCCTATAGTCCCAGCACTTTAGGAGGCCAAGGTGGGAAGAGCACTTCAGCTCAGGAGTTTGAGACCAGCCTGGGCAACATAGGGAGACTCCATCTCTGCAGAAAAATTTTAAAATTAACCAGGCATGGAGGCACACGTTTGTGGTCCCAGCTACTCAGGAAGCTGAGGCAGGAGGATTGCTTGAACCCAGGAGGTCAAGGATGCAGTCAGCTGTGATCAAACCACTGCCTTTCAGCCTGGGTGACAGAGTGACCTTGTCTAAAAACACACACACACACACACACACACACACACACAAAGAATTAAGAATCATACTGTTATGTCTTCTTTTTGTGTATTTTGAATTTTTCCATAATAAAAAGGTGTTAGTTTTTTTAAAAAAAAAAGGGGGGGAGGATTTAAGGAGGAAGAATAGATTAGATTAGAGCTATGCAGTATCATTCTTTTTTTTAATTATTCACATTAGCCAAAAATCACAGAAGAAGCAACAGAAGCAGATGTGGATGATGTCACCCACTCCCTTCCCCAGCAAAGGGCCCAGTGCAAGGCCCTTTTTTACAGGGGTAGAGAGGCCATGATCCCTGAAGAGAAGGATGCCTGTGACCATCCTGCCCTGGGCCCATTAGCACCTCTCTAGTCAAGGCACTGCACTGAAGCTGAAGATCAAATGATGAATAAAATATACGGACTGAAGTCAAGTGATGTGAAAAGAGAAGCAGGCCGTTATAATGGAGTCAAACCTGTGCTAGGTTATTAGAGTGTGGCACCAAAGTATGCTGTGGGAGCACAGGCAATGGTGCTCTGACTGGAAGAGGTGGCAGCCACACCGTCCTGGACGATTCCCAGAACTACCTTCTCATTATCATCCAATTCGCAGGCTCTGTTGCTCTAGGAAGAGGATGTACTCTTGTACAGGCCAGAAGATGTAAGTGTCCTGACCTCCTGGCAGCTTGGCTTCTCATTGTAAATGCAGAAAATGGACTTCTGAGAATAACTGGATTTCCCATTCAGCTTACTTAGAGGAAGAATACGTTAGCCAAAAGATGTGAGTGTCCACTTCTCTGATGTGACAGATCTTATTGTCAAATTAATAAACTGTCTTTCTGGCTTTTACAGTCTCTGAGAGTCTGGTGCCTGTGTATCTGTCGCTGAAAGATGTATTAATTCTTGATGTGCTAACAAGTCAGGATTCTGAGATTGCAAGACCAGCCCTGAGCCCTGGAGAATTTACTGGGGTAATGTCATCCCTTGGGACCTGGATAGTAGATACCAGCCTCCTCCAGGGACCCCCTTCTGCTCTGTGTGCTTCTTTGATCCTCTGTATTTCTCAAGGGTGGACCCATGTCTGATGCTTCTTTGATATCTGAGTCATCTTCTCTCACCATGTGCGCTACAAAGCAATTTGGTTCTTAACAAATGTGTTCCTTGATTTCTTTCACTCTCATTCAACCTCATCAAAATAGCTAACATAACACCTATCTGGGGGCAAGTCAGATGGAAACTGTCCATGGGGTATTTTTAAACTGAAACACGAATACTTAAAAAATTCCTCATCTGCCTTTGAAAGATCACAACCTTTTGTATAACCATGTTAACTTCATCTTCTACTTTGGCCTGTGACAGCCAGCATTCCTCAAAAAGCCAATCAACTGAGGACCTTTCTCCAACCTATACTTCTCATTAAAGAACAAGAAACCAAACACCATAAACTCCTTTCCAAATGAAGACAATTTCTTTCATCTCTAGCAGTTTTACTGTCAATCACTTAGATAGGTTCTTTTGTCTATAACAAAAGATGGCAAACTTCTGTAAAGGTTCACATAATAAATATTTTAAGCTCTGTGGGTCCACAGTCTCCATTGCAGATACTCAACTCTGCCACTGCAGCGAGAAAGTGGCTGCAGACAATATGTAACCAAATGAGCATGGCTATGTTCCCATAAACCTTTGTTTATAGATATTGAAATTTGAATTTCATATACATTTCATGGGTCACAAAATACTACTCTTCTTTTGATTTATTCCCAACCCTTCAGGAATGTGGAAACCATTCTTCGCTCACAAGACAAACAGGCAAGCTGTCAGATCTGGCCATGGGCCATAGTTTCTCAATCCCTGCTCCATCATAATGAGTGTCAGCAATGAGTCGCTATATACGTGAATGCATATGGTCCTTGTCCCTCATAATAATCCTTTACCAACCCTGAGAACTAGGACCCATAAGTAGATCTTAAGTTCACAGTTGGCAAATTTAAAATCTTACGAGAAAAATATTTTAATTAAGATTAAACGGCCAACATTCAACATCCTTAAAGAAAAGAATTTTCAACCCAGAATTTCTTATCCAGCCAAACTAAGCTTCATAAGTGAAGGAAAAATAAAATTTTTTGAGAACAAGCAAGAACTCAGAGATTTCATCACCACCAGGCCTGCTTTACAAGAGCTTCTGAAAGAAGCGCTACAAATAGAAAGGAACAACCAG
>CAUYLG010069455.1:0-54157 GCA_963573385.1 Cacajao melanocephalus | reverse complement strand
GTCAAGAGATCGAGACCATCCTGGTCAATATGGTGAAACCCCGTCTCTACTAAAAATACGAAAATTAGCTGGGCATGGTGGTGCACGCCTGTACTCCCAGCTACTCGCGAGGCTGAGGCAGGAGAATTGCTTGAACCCAGGAGGCGGAGGTTGCGGTGAGCCGAGATCGCGCCATTGCACTCCAGCCTGGGTAACAAGAGCGAAACTCCGTCTCAAAAAAAAAAAAAATCTCAGCTTTAGTCTCTCTCCACATGTAAAGAGATAGCAGTTAAACAGCAATAAGTGTTTCCTTTCCTCTCCATTCCGACACACATATATAAACACACTGCTGCATTACTGTAGTGAGGTAGGATTATAGAGACATTTTACAAAAGGATAAAAAATTTGGTGTGGCTTTGGAAAAGAGAGTCAGAGATCCACTCTTTCATTTGTGTTGATTTGAAAGGCATAAGAAATCAAGGAAGCAAACATGAGTCAGCTTCTACTTCTGGCTGATAGACAGAAATAGGACTCTTAGGAAAAGTGAACATCCTACAACACCACCATTAGAGATTAATTAAAGTCTAATTATCATATTTAAAACAAAACTATTGATTATGCTTCAGTATCCCATTGTTCATTCTTATGTATGGTATTTCAGCTACATCTTGGCTAAGCGGACTATAGGGACTATGTAAGAACTATATTTATATTATTGTTTCTTTGGGAAAACATTCTGAGTTCTGAACAATAGCCATAATCAGGAGTTTGGGAGCACATTCCATGTGTAAGTTGAGGGACAGTATATGTATGTGTATATACCTGTGCCTGCCTTTATGTGTCTCTGGCATTGTGTCCTTATGGAAGATGTCACAGCAGGTTCATAACAAAGGAAATTATTTCAGAGATGACCTGAATGACTTTGTGGAAGTTCAGAGGACCATTTCAAACTAATCCAAGCCAAGACCATTTTTTTGTTAGCATCCTTGAAAGCAGAAAAATAGCAATGTAAATGTCAAGATGCTTCTGCCTTTAACCAAGAATAAAAAAAGAAAACAATCCACTGAAAGTACTTTTCAAACACATAAGCTCCCAAAACTTTGCTTTTGAAAGATGTTAGAACCAGTTTATATTTAGGCAAGCAGTGACTTAGAACTATTAAACACATTTATCAGGTATTATATGATCAGTTTCCAGCTACATATTCAGTACATATATAATTTTAAGAGGTTGAAACCCAAACCCCCCAAATCATTTCAGAATAACGGTGATCTCATTATATACGTTTCATTGTGTTTTAATTAGAGTTAGTTATATAAGTCCTAATAGAACCTTGTGTTCCATGTTTGATTGAGATAATGACTACTTTGTTCGGGTTGTACTTTCTTTTAGTGAGGTGTGGGTAGTCTGAATGGAACTAAAATCCCACCATTGTTTCTCTTGTCTTTAATTCTATCAGCAATGCCTCTGATTTCTTTAGGCTATGAAAAATAACTAGTGATAAAGAATTACCATAATGCTTTAAAATTTTTTAAATAGCGACCATTTACACAAAAGAATCTGTGTATGAATACAAAATTTAGTAATCTACACAAAGACAATGTAAAATTTCCAAAAGAGAGTTGAAGACCTGGCTCATATACAAAATCTTTGTAATGTTGATCATTATATACATTCCCTTTTACCCTTTTATGAATAAATACATGCATAAGTTTTATAATTATATGTTCCTTTCATACTTTTAGAGTTTCCCCTTCTTAAAGGAGCAAAAAAGCCCCCAAATTTTAAGAAAAACCAGATTAATATACCAAAATTCAAGCCTCATTTTATCAATCACTCATTTTGTTGATATTAAAACAAAAAAACATATTTCATTGTAACAGACAACATTCAAATGGAATTTGATTAGACATTTCAAAACTTGTCTTAAAAATTTCACTTGACAATGAAATAGGGGTAATTAATCTGAAATCCAGTTTGCTGGTATCAACGTAGAAATCTTTGTGTGTATAACTGCTTGGATTTTATAAAAATATCCCTTTCAGTTTTAAGGTATAGTCTCATTTAAAGTGAGAAAAAATTACCGTTGTCATATTTGAAAGTCAAGACCCATTGCCAGTCTGAGGGTGACTTGTGATTTGATGGTGCATTGAATAATTAAGACTAACAATAATAATACTTTCCATAGAGGATAATTTATTTATACGAGGTACTATGCTGCACATTTTTCATGTATTATTTGTAACACTGCTAACAATCCTGCCACACTGGTCTTCTTATTCCCTTTTTACATATAAGAAAACCGAGGCTCAGGAAAAGTTAACATGTGGCAGAAATGGGATTTGAACCTAGTTTGTTTTCTCTAAAACCATTACTCTTTCTACTAGACAATACTGCACACATTTGATCCAAATTATCCCTCATTTGCTCAGAAACCATCAATACACTTAGCTAGATTTTAGTGTTAATATAGCCAAGTATGTATAGATTAAGGTTTCCACATTTCAGAATTACATCTCCTAACCTTGATAGGAGAAAATTGCATCTGTGAGGCAGCAAATTTATCCCTACTTCTGGAAAAAAGATCTGCCTTATTGTATTGAATCAATAAAATTATCTTGACTCCAAATAGTGTCTATCTCTTCATATTTCCATAAATCTTAGATATAATTTAAAAAGTGGAATATTTGTCTGCTAAATCTCATATACTATAGTTAAAATGTTTTTACATAAATGGCAATAGAATATAGAGGAGGGCTCGGTAGACTGGGAACTTAGAGTTGTGAGCTGAAGACCCAAAAGGCTCCAGAATAAGTCACTTAACTTTCATGACATGTATTCTGGTAATCAATTAAGTAAGAAAAGGTGAATCTAGATTCACAACTGGATTTCTAAGATAGTGAAAATATTAGTTGAGGAAGTATTTATAGCTAATACAAATTGACTTCCTTTTCTAAAATGCATTTCAGGGAAATAATTATTTCAATGGGGGAAGAAAAATAATGAAATCTAGGTTATCTTTGGAACCATGTTAGATATTTTAGCATTTGTTTCCCTCCGTTTTATCTGCTGTTTTATTTTTTGTGTGTATAAATATCTTTCTGATTTAATATAAATCAAAGAGAATTAAGAGAAAGAACCATGCTGAAGCACCGAATACCTCATTTTGCTACATAATGAAACTAAAGTTTCCAATCGCTGTGTGGGGCTTAGCAGATGAAATGTTCAGGAATCATTTTGCACTTGACATTTTCTACATCATGAATAGCAACGTTTTCTTCTTATAATAAGAAAGTAGATCTGTAAGCCACAAAAACTATGGAGCAGGTATAGCATATAGAGATGATACACAAAGAAAGGCCTGGGAACCAACAGGCATGGTTCTATAAAGCACATATTTGGTGCTGTACACCATTCTCAATGGAATCCTTTGTTCAAATGAAAGCTTACATGAGCTACACTGGTTGACAAGTAAAGGGACATGAATGTTCCCTTCTTTTTCCATAGTCACCTCAAAGGAGTACATGGTTTGCCAGACACTGCCCTTGATGTTCTGCTTCACCAGTCTGCTTACTAAGAACACAAGACTACAACATTTTCAGCGGATTAAAACAAGGTCTGCGAATTCATAATCGTACTTAGATTAGATCAACTTGGAAATTTATAAGGGCAATAGTGGCTGAAATGGGAAGTCGTCACCCCATAGTCTATAGTTAGAGCTAAATATCATAAATGGTTTAATGTATAATGGATATAATCCTAATAAAACTGCAACAAACCCTTGAATTGCATATGGTGGGGTTCCAGTATTTCCTCTAAGTCTACCATTATCTGACGAGTTTCACTGAGAAAATTAGAAGGCAATCTAGGTATTCAAATTAGGAATAATTTTAATAGAATTACAAGTTTGTGTGTACATTACAAGCGTTCAAGATGTAAAAGTCAAAAAAGTGCTTACTTTAGTATCACATATATTGAAATCGAAATGATACAAAGATTAGCATGGCCTTTGCACAAGAATGATGTGAAAATTCATGGATTATTCCACATTATTATAAACAAAAAATAATATATTTTTTTAAAGTTGAGGAAGGTTTAAGTTTCCTTAGCTTTCTTTAAGCTAAGTTTCATAGAATCAAGAACTACTAGAACTGAAATAGAACCTTCAATGACAATACCAGCTGCCTGCAGTTCTCAAGCAGGCAACTTCCAGGAGCTGTCTGAGAAATTTTGAATCTCTTTCTGTGATTTGCCTGTTTGTCTGCCTGCAACTGTTGCTGAAGGAAGCAGATTCAGTTCTACTTCTGCCTTCCAAATCCTGCATGATGAGTGTTGCAAAAAAAATTTTTTTTTTTTTTTTGAGATGGAGTTTCGCTCTTATTGCCCAGGCTGGAGTGCAATGGTGCAATCTTGGCTCATCACAACCTCTGTCTCCTGTATTCAAGTGATTCTCCTGCCTCAGCCTCCGGAGAAGCTGGGATTACAGGCACCTGCTACCACACCCGGCTAATTTTTTATATTTTTTAGTAGAGACGGGATTTCACTATGTTGGTCAGGCTAGCCTCGAACTCATGACCTCAGGCAATCCATGCACCTCTGCCTCCCAAAGTGCTGGGGTTACAGGTGTGAGCCACCACGACTGGCCAACTGTTGCAAATTTTATATCTTTTTTTGCACCTTGAAGAACATTTGTTGACTAATTTATCCAGAGAAAATTTCTTGGTCCTTTATGCTGTTTTCCCTGGATCTTAAAAGAACTGAGTCCTGCCTTGTGCCATAATTGGTCATGGTGGGATTTTATTGGGGTTTTGTTGGCCCACCACAGGTTTTATTGGGTTGTTCCATTTATAATAAATGTCTATGTCAAACAATGGTTAGGCTAACAGGATACTACCTATGAGAATTTTAAGAAGAAAATAAAACTCATGTACCAGCCACTTAATACACTCAATGCATATCTCTGGCCTTCACAATAGCTTATGTAATAATTGTTGGAGCTGGTAATTTTACCAGGCCTTTCTTGTTTCAAGCTGTCTCCCTCCATGTACTCCCAGGAGCTCCATATGCAGTGTTTTGATCTACCAGATGACTCATCTGGTGGATATTTTCCCCATTATATATGTAAGGGCTCTGAAGTTCAGAAAAATTAGTTTTTTTCTTCAAAGTTACCAGAGATGGTAAATGAGGTAAATTGGTTAAGAGATTAAACCTGGTTGCAGCCATTTGAGTTTTATTTAAAAAAAAAAAACAAATTTGGCAGGGCACAGTAGTTCATGCCTATAATCCCAGCATTTTGGGAGGCCAAGGCAGGTGGATCACCTGAGGTCGGGAATTCAAGGCCAGCCTGGCCAACATGGTGAAACCCCATTTCTACTAAAAATACTAAAAATTAGCCGGGTATGGTGGTATGTCCTTGTAGTCCCAGTTACTCAGGAGGCTGAGACATGAGAATCGCTTGAACCTGGAAGGTGGGGGTTGCAGTGAGCCGAGATTGCACCACTGCACTCCAGCCTGGGTGACAGAGTGAGACTTTGTCCTAAAATAAAAAATGTAGTAGCTTCACGGACAGGAGTGGTATCAAAACAAGATTTAAAACTGAGTGTGAATAAAATGATCATATTATGAGTCAAAAGAGAAGCAGAATATATTTTATCTTACACACACAAAAATGGATATTTAATATTTTGCTGTTACTTCTATCTAGACTATAAGATTAATGCCTATGGCTTGAGTGATTCTTTCTTTCTTGCATTTCCTGATTCTCTTTCTAATCTTATTGCCTTTCTTACCTGTAAGTTAGAAATTGATGCCACTTTTTCAAAATACTTATCTTAAAATTACTGCAGATTCCATTATACTTACTAATTCAGTGAGTACATAGTGTCTGCCATATGCAGAACTGTACCAGGCACTGAGAATGCAATGCCCAAAAATATAAATATCAATCTTAGCTTTGTGGACTTTACTTTCTATTGGGAAGCAACAGAGAATAAACAGACAAAAGACCAAATAAATATGTAATCACAAGCTTTAAAATTGTCTCGAAGGAAAGAAACATAACCTTTTCCTTTAAGATAGCTTAATAGATTTGGGGGAGTAACTTGGGTTGAGATTGAAAAATGAAACAAGGACCTAGAGGCCGTAGAGAGGGGCTAAGTCTTATTTTCAGGCCCTTTACTATCTGATTATAAGTATTATGCTTTCATCTATTTTTCTATAATCTGTCTCTCATCCTGTATTCTGCATATCTGTGATTGCAATGGAGAAAACAGATTTTAGAGGTAATGGAAGAAATGGAAAAATTAGAAATGACATGTTCTTTTAATAACCTAGAATGTCAGTCAGGATTTTCCAGAGAAACAGAACAGTAGGACAATCAGGGATTGCATGTGTGTATTTGTGTGTGCATGTGTTTGTGTGTGCGTATCTGTGTATAATGTTAAGGAATCGGCTCATATGACTGAGGAGGTTGGCAAGCCTGAAATCTGTAGAGAAGGAAGGCTGACAACTCAGGGAAAAGTTGTTATAGTCTTGACTCCAATCTCTGTAGGTAGGCTGTGGCAGGCTATAAGTTTAGTTAGAATTTCTGTATTATATTAATAGTCTAAGGCTGAGTTCTTTTTTCTTCGGGACACATTATGTTTTGCTTTTGAGACTTCCAACTGATTAGATGAAGCCTACCCACATTGTCAAGGGCAATCTCCTTTACTTAAAGTCAACTGATTATAAATGTTAATTACATCTGTAAGACACCTTCACAGCAACAAATGGACTAGTGTTTGAAGAAACAACGGGGCGGTATTGCCTCATTACGTTGACACGTAAAATTAATCATCACAGAGATCATGTTGGTGGGGGTGGCAATGGAGAGAAGGTTAATTTGTAACATTTTGGACATATAATCTGCAAAAACTTGGTGATGGATTAAGGTATGAGGATAAAGATAAGGGAAGAAATCAAGAATAATAGGTCTTTCTCATGAGCAGTAGATTTTAACAGCTGTGATGTACAAAGAATGAATCTTTTCTAAATGGGATTCTGCTGACTTCAGTTTACATAATATGATTGACAAGGCAAGATTACTTTTGTTACTCACTTTAAATGACTAAATAATCTTGAGAAGAAATTCTGTTTGTATCTGTCTAGTTATATTTGGTAAATCCTAATGTAGACTAAAAATTTGCCTTGCCTTTCCTTTCTCATCCAAAATAATCACATGCAAATAGTAATCTATTCTTTATACCATAATGTGAAATGGGAAGAAACATAGCCAGATATTTTTGGAAGGGATAACCTTCAAATGTGCCAGGTACAGTGTCTCCAATTTTTTTTATTGCTAGTCATAGTAGGTCTCATTTTCTAATCAAAGTTTACATATGATGCTACACCAGGGAGTTTGGATGATATGCTAACTCAATCTAATTTTACACAATATAATTCAAAAGCCAATAAAATGTAGCCTTGTCAGACACAAAAGTTTTAGAGGGAAGAATGTAATATAGGCACCAAATGTTAAGTATCCTCTCTGCAGGTGGTTGTACGTTTCCTGTGTTTCCAATTTCTCTTTTCTTAACCGTGAAATTAAATAGACAGCTTTGAATAACTAAAGAATAGACATCTTTCAAAGCTGATTCATAATGCCATCTTTTTTTCTAAAACAGAATATCACATGGATGAATAGAAAATCATTTCAGACATAGAAAGTTAATAATTAAAATGTAGTACAATATTTTTCTAGATTAACTACTAGAGGTTGATGAGTACCTATGCTTCAGTTTATTTCAGAAAATGTTTACCCTTTCAGTTTATATATTTGTTACCATAAGTCACAATTGAAAGGGTAGATAATCCATAAAATCGTATTTTCCAAAGTCAAATTATTAATTTTACATACAATTTTGATTAGGTTTGACAGGTTCCATTTATCTTAACTCAGTGTTATATTAGTAGATTTTCTGTGTAGATTAAACTTTCTCTAAGTAAATCAAAAGTTTTGTGATTTCCATTTTATTTCATAAAATTTTAATATCTATTATGTAAAAGGTATAACCTAAATGTATTAGTTTTCTGTGAATTCATAACACATTGCCATAAATTAGATGGCTTAAAACAACAGAAATATATTTCCTCCCAGTTCTGGATGCCAGAAATCTGAGCTCAAGAGGTCAGCAAGGCCACATTTTCTCTGGAGTCTCTAAGGGAGAGTCCATTCCCTGTGGCTGCTGGCATTCCCTTGTTTGTGACCACATCACTCCAATTTCTGCCTCAGTATTCACGTGGCCTTCTCTTCTTTGCCTATCAATTTAATCTCTCTCCATCTCTCTTTTACAAGGAGACTTGTGATTGGATTTAGGGCACATTTACATAATACAGGATAATCTCCTTCTATCAAAATCTTTAATCACATCTATATTAGTCTGTTCTCATACTGCTAATAAAGACATACCTGAGACAGAGTAATTTTAAAGGTCAGAATGCCTGGGGAGACCTCAAGAAACTTCCCGTCATGGTGGAAGGGGAAGCAAACACCTCCTTCTTCACATGGCAGCAGGAAGAAGTGCCAAGCTGAAGAGGGAAAAGATCCTCTTAGAACCATCAGATCTCTTGAGAACTCACAATCGTGAGAAGAATATGAGAGTAATCATCCCCATAATTCAATTACCCTCTACTGGGTTCCTCCCAAGACATATGGGCATTATGGGAACTACAGTTCAAGATGAGGTTTGGGTGGGGACGCAGCCAAACCATATCAACATCTGCAAAGACACTTTTTGCAAATAAGGTAACATTTACAGGTCCTAGAGATTAAAATTTGGACGTATCTTTGCAGTCAACATTCAGCCCAGGACACCAGATAATGTAAGGAATATGGGTGTAGATTAGACAATGGCTTTTTTTCCTTATAGATGTGCCAGTTTATTAAGCTTTATTTTTGTTGTTGTTGTTGCAATCCCATCCTTGTACACTATGTTGTGTGAACCTGGGACCAGGACTCTACAAACTGCATCTTCACTTTGACAGCTGACTTCCTGATAAACTCTAATAAGAAGCAATAAAATAAAGCTGGAAGCCAGGAGGAGGAAGCAAATATGCTTCTTTCTACTTACAATTTGTTCCTGTTTTTGCTTTCTTTCCCTGTCACTGTCACCCTAACAATGCTTCTTCACCTACATAGTGACAGTTCATTCTAGTAGTAGAAGTTCACACTGATTTTCACTTTTTCCAACATTAGTTAAACCAGACTCAAAGTACTCATCAGAGACACCAGCATGAGTGGACTAGAGTCCTTCCGTATAAGTCTGGGGTCCAGTTACACAGGGTTCCATCTCTGATCTCAGGGACATCAGTTGTAGCTAAGCAGTGGCCCCTGTTCAGAGGCCTGAATTTCAGCTTCACAGGATACTTCCTCTGAGCTTCTAAGCTTTAATAATTTCAAAATTTTCCATTCTCCAACCCTAGGAATAGTAGATCCTTCCTGCTGTTGTAACCTAACCTCTGTGACATTTTAGTATTTCTTCCACAGCATTTTAGGGTTTCCTCTGTGCCTTAGAATCTAAAATACATGTAAAACATCTTCAACAATAATTGCTAGAAAGGTGAAGAAACAGTTACAGAGAAACCATGGACTAAAAGGTTTGTATTATCATTTTCTTCCACTGGGGTAGGATTTAGGCAGGCATCATCATAACAGGTAGATTGTACTTGAGCAGGATCTTATAATTAGTAGACTCCAGTCTTCAAAAGGTTGTAATGAGAAAGTGGAAGGGCATTTCTCAAGAAAACGTTACTGAAAGGTATCACAGTTTTTATGTGTCTCAAAATCTGCTTAAAACATTTAACCTTCTCTTGATTGAAGGTCATCAAGTTATGTATTCTTTTATAATACAATAAAGCTCTCAAAGAGAGTCATTTGCTTCTATGAAAAAAATAATGACAAATATTCTGCTGCTGAAAACTAGAAAAAATGAATAAATAGTTTAGTGTTTTGTTGTTTTTTTCATTTCTGTATTTTTATTGGTTGCTTCTAATTGATGTCATTGTGTCTAGCTGCTGGAACCTGCTGATGATTGCTTCAGTTATTCAGTATTATTCTACCTCTCTTAAGGGACAGTCTGTTGGGCTTTGTGAGTTATTTGCCCTTCCAAGTGCTGTTTAAGGTTTTTTTTTTTTTTTTTTTTGCCTATAATCCCAGCTACTCAGAAGGCTGAGGCAGGAGAATAAGGTTATTTTAATTTGACTGCAGTGTTCAGGAAGCATGACCTCCGAATAAGTAGGAATGTTACTGTCCATAAATAAACTCACCTCGATCGTAGCTCTCTTCCTGGTACTGGAGAGAATAATTTTAACTTTTCATGTAGTTCAGGGGTATTCATCTTAAGGTGATAATCAGAAAAAAGTTTGCTGAGAGGTCTTTGAGATCTAAGTGTTTTTGGCTTATGAGGCCAATATCTAAGGTTCCCTAAAATAAACACATGTTATGAGATCATAAAAAAATTGACAGTAAACACTAGCTATTTGCAACTAATTGCAAAGCAATGAGTTAATGTAAGTGAATTCTGTCAGTAAGGTTGACTGAATTTGAGAACATGAAGCCAACTATATATCCACTCTTCCCCATGTAACGTATGTGGTTTATTGTGTCCACATAGTCTCTTTTCAGAGATTGTAAATTATACTATTTATGAATTCTTGATGAATGAAACACAATTGGAGCTTGAAGGTCAAGGCAGCAAACTGCATCCTAAATTCCTGTTTATTGATGATGTATGGCACCATGAGTAGTATACTCTGTGCTACTACAATTAAAGGTCTGTCAATGTTTCTAACATACATTATTATTTCAGGGTTTGATAATATGACCACTTATCCTTATGCTGAATACATGATGAAAGCCCTCAGCAGTGGGAAGGCATCTTCGAGTTTTTTAAACAAGATTATATGATATTTATTTACTTTCCATGATATTAAAATTTTAATAAGATTTATAGTAAGCTAGACATAAACAGCACCTATATACAGGCAGCATACAGGCATAAATATATGACTTATATGAATGTTAAGAAATAATCTGTTATTTCAGATTTCCATTTCATTACCTATATTCATTTTAAAAGAAAAGGTTAAGAAAAAAATATTTTTTAATCCTTATTTTCAGAAAATGCCTGGCTTATTTCTACTCCCTTATCAGATGTCTATAAAGAGTATACAGAGCCTAACAATATAGTAAAGTACATATAAGTAGTTATAAGCTCGACTCATTGGTTTGTTTGTAGGAAAAAATAATTCTGAATAATTTTTTAAGGAAGTCAATTAGCTCTTTAGTTAAAAAATATCCTGTGGTTGTGTGATCTGAACCTATAGAGCTATGCTGTTCAATGTGGTAGTCATTAGCAACGTGTGATTACTGATAATGTGAAATGTACTTAGTGCAAATTAAGATGTTAAGTATAAGGTATACACTTGATTTTAAGACATACTACCAAAAAATTAAAATGAAGTGAAAATATAGCATTAATAATTTTTATATTGATTCACATTGAAATTATAATATTCAGTAAAGTAAATAATAAAACTACTTCATTTATTTCTTTTTTATTTAGTTTCATATACTACTAGAAAATGTAAAATTATACATGCAACTTACATTATAGTTCTACTGTATAGTGTTCCTGTAGATGTTCTCAAATATCCCACATTTTTTCTTATAGATGATATACCCAATTGATTTGAATTGACTAAAAGTAGGATGTTTGGCTTATGATATATCCAAGATATGAAATTCTCCATTACCCTAACCTTGGTTGGTGATGTTGTTACAGGTGTCTGTGATAGTGGATGGAAAACATAAAAGTGGGAAGATGTAAAAAGAAAAACTAAATATGGGAGTCCATAGGAGTGAGTGTCTGAGACATTAATTAAAACAAAACAAAATTCAAACTTAAAACATTTGTTGAATGTAAATTCATTCATCTGTGATACTAAATATAGAAAAAGAATATTTTTTATCCTTGAGTAATATTATTTTCAGATGAAATTACTTGTAGTAACAATAGTTATTACTCAAAATTCACCTTATAGCTACTAAATTTCTGCAACTATAATCTGATTTCTCTAGAGCCTCATTAAAACAACAACAACAAAAACTCTGCTATTTGCGTCATTCATAAACTCATTAATTCAGCAAACATTTATGTGCCTATTCTGTTCTAGGCATTATATTTGAAACTAGATGATCCAAAGATAAAGTACTTTCTCTTTCAATTATCATTAGATGCTTACTTTGCATTCTTTTGCTAATTTATAATGTCTGTTAGCCTGAATTCATCTAAGTCTGTAATCATGGTTGAAATTGCTTGGGGCACCCCGTCAGAAAGAATCACAGAAACATAACCCCATTGTGTTATCATACATGGATACCACAAGAGTCAACAGAGAAACAATAATGTGTTAACATTACAGGAGTCCTACTGAACTAGAAGAGTTGTAGCAGTGGTTAGGCAGGACATTACCACACTTGTAGTATTAGTGTACAATAACAAATAAATTCTATTAATAGAATTGAGTTATAAAACATTTTTTCTTTCTTTTTTTTCTGAAAGAAAGAAAAAGAGAGGAAAGAAAGTGAGAGTGAAAGAGAGAAAAAAAAGAATGTAAGAGAGAAAGAAAGAGGAAGAGAAAGAGAGAGAGAGAAAACGGGATTCTTGTTCTATTGCCCAGGCTAGAATGCAGTCTAAAAATGGGTAGAGTTATAAAATATTTTAACTGAGCCAGTGTTGGAGTGTTCTGTCTTTCAGCCCTTTATTATGTTTTACTGCGTGTATCCTTTCCTCCCTCAATTCTAAGATTAAAAGAGATTTTTTTTTTCCCCAAAGTTAACTTGGTCACCTCTAATTCTTGCCTCCTTCTTCTCCTACTCATGACCTTGCTCTAGCAATTTTCAGAAATATTCTTACCTACATTTCTATAAGTTATCAATAGTTTTGGTTGCTGCAGTAATTTCTGCCTTCTGATTTGAAAACATACTCCCCCATTCTCCCCTCCACTCTTTCATGTTACTGTATCCTCCTCCATTTGACATACATTCCCAATAGCCTGTTCGCTTGCTGTCTTTCATCCTGTATGGCTCATTCATTCTTTAAGCCTGTAACATTGGCTCTCCTTCCCCTATCCAATATTCTAGTTCTGTTTTTGCCCTTATGTTACCAACAATTGCCATTCAGAAAACACAATCTTTCCCCACTACCCGAGTCTTTATTTGTTTGGACCTCTCTGACTATTTCTTTTTTGGAAACTATTGATTATCATGCTTAGTAAAGTGAATGCAACTTAAGATCTGTCTTCAACTACTTAATTTTATTTTAGCAGATTTCCCCTTTTATTAACCTGTTGCATTCCCTTTAAATCAAGAAACAGTTATCCCAAAGTCTGCAACTGGAAGATTGCACTTTGATTCCAACATTGCTTAAGAAAAATTCTTCAAGAAATTTTATAGAAAATCTGTCAATGATTAAATCTCAATTAGTGGTGTTTTTTTCTTCTATCAAAAGAGGCAGATATTTCACAGAGATACAGTGGAGAAGAAGGGAATAGGGTCAGAGATTAAGAGGCACACACCTGAAGGTTATAGTCTTTATTTTTATATTTTTACTTTTGGAACAATATCTTTATTATGCTCAGGAAACACCTGCTGGTTCAGCCGTAACTTGTTGCATTAAAAGAGACACAGATTTAAGTGTTTAGGGTGGGTGGATGAGTGCTTAGTATCTGTAATAAACTGACTCCATTGTTAGAAAACATTCTCAGGCAACTATCTCATACTGTCTAACTTGACTTTGAAAGGGAAGCAGTGTCATGGGATAAGAAGGAAAATTTATTTGCTGTCTTCTTATTGATGAAGCTGTGAATTTTTTGTCAGTTTGGGGTTTGCTACACTCTGGCAAGTTTGAAAAGGTCTATTTTGTTGTTTCTTTCAGAAGCTTTTCTTCTGTCATCCATGAGTTTCAAATTTAGCTCCTGTTGGAATGCTGTTTTAAAATAAATCCAAAAGCAGTTAAAATATTGAAATTAAAACCCTTTTAATAATGTAGTTTCCTAAATCTTGACTCTACTACTCAAGGGCCATGTGATGTTAAACAAGCTAATCTCTCTGCACCCAGTTTCTTTCTCTAGCAAGTGGAAATAACAGTACATATGACATTAAACTGTTTTGAGGATTATATGCACTAAAATATGCAAAATGCTTAGAATATTGGTAAGCATATGCCAAATGTTCAAGTATTCGCAGTTATTAGTTTTATCACTATTAATTTATGCAGTCAAATTTATTGGGTATCTACATTTTAGAAACCTGGAGAAATACACAATGAATAAGAAACTCCTGTCCTTGAGGAGCTTTGCCAAGGAGAGACAAGTATGTGTCAAGAGTCACAAGGGTGTGTGAGTAGTGCTATGATAAAACCATCAGCCTCTGTGGTTGCATTCAGAATAAATCAACAAACTCCACCTAGGGTTGTTGGCAAAACATGAGTAGTGCTGCACTGTGTCAAATTAGTGCTGTAGTTTATCCCCACCACAAAAGTCTTTGCTTTCGTCAGCATCTCTGAGAGTCAGTAGCCGGATCTCTTCCCATATTCCAAATCAGAAAATATGGAACTTTTCGTTCAATAATTTACCATGATCCTTTAAAAATTATGAAGAATTCGCTTCTCTCAACCTACTAATGAACTTCTAGAGACATTCTCTCTAATAGTTTAAAATTTGTTTAGCATAATGTTTTCATATGTAGTCTGTGTATCTGTGTGTATACTACTACCATTGGCTATCTAATTATTCTTACCTGCATACACCTTTTCAAATAATCATTTTTCTTTGTGACTAACATATGTCTTATTAGAACACTAACACCTTCTTATCTAAAGCAATCTAAAGTCGAAGGTTATTTGATGGGTTGAATTACTAGGGATGTGGAGAAATGGAGTTATTTTCTATGAAGCACAGTCCAGAGTGCCACATAGATTTTTCCTGGTTTGGCCAGAAGAATATATACAGAAAGAAAAGTAGCACTAGGGAAGTCGAGTTGTTACAGGAAAAGGGAATGGGTGGTATTTTCAATTAGTTAATGGCATGGTCAAATATAAAAGGGCAGCTGGTTTATTTGCATAGACTCTTACGAGGCATTGTAACCGGGTTTCTTCCTGGATATTGTGGGTTCTTGGCCTCCAGACTCTTAAAGAATAAGCGATGGGACCACTGCAGGTGTGCCGTATGCTTGGACTCAAGAAGTGTTGCAGAAAGGCGATTTTATTTAGGTAGAGAAAAGAGAAGGAAAGGAGAAGAAGAGAAAGGCTTCCATGAAGAGTATGGAAAGGGATTCCAGAGGGGAAATCCTGGAGGGAGCTCCATGTGGGAGGGGATTCCAGAATGCTGGAAATCTGGTGTGGGTAAAGGAGCAGGGGAATTTATCCTGGGAGAAATTCCCACCTTCCCAAGTTCCTCTGGCCAATGAAAGGAGTGCCTTAGAACTTCCACTGGGGTGATTGACTTTCAGTTTCTTCCTGCGCCCGTGAAATTCAAAGATAAACCATTAAAACTCCCGGATGGAGAGAGATGGGAGGGGGCATGGCGCTGGGAAATTCTTGCCCTTAAAACCACGCCCCCTCATGGACCTGGAGAGAGAATGCATTCCCTCAGCATGATATGTACTTGGCCTAGAAGCGACCTATAGAAGTGGTCTCTTGTTGGTTCCTGGAAAGTTCCCTTTGGACGAACTCTTTCCTGGGCAGGAGAGGTCATCTGTTGGTCTCATAGTTCTGTGTTACTAACGACAAAATCAGTTGAGGCCACGGGGCTGTGGGATTATGTGTCCAAGGAAGCAAAATGCAAACATCTCAAATAATGGCATAATTAACACATACAAAGCTTTTTATTGTATATCCCAGACACTGTGCTCAGCACTTTATATGTTTCAGCTCATAATAATTACCACAAAACTCTAGGTTGAGAGGACTAGTATTTCCCATTTTACAAGTGTGGAAGAAAAGTTTCAGAGTTAAATATCTTTTATGTGCTCAAGATCATGGAGAGAGAGAGAGTGGTGGTGATGACCCAGGATTCTTGTGTTGTGGAAGAAGGGAGGCCAAGTTTATTCTCTACCCTCCTAGGGTTTCTTGCTAAGCCTAAGAACTAAACTCACCTAAGGCAGATTAATAGGAGAAAAGCATATAAATTTTAATTAGTAATTTTTACATATACATGAGAGCCATCACACACACACACGCAAAATGAAGACTCAAAGAAATGAAGTTGAATGCGTATATACCAGGCTGAACAAAGAATAGTAAACTGTGGAAAAGGGACAAGACAGGGGTGTGGGCTAGGGCAGGGAATTGTGGAAAAGTGGCTAGAAAGATAAGACTGGCTGGTTAGTTCAGCAAGATTTATTTGTGTAGATTTCTGTCAGCTTCCACTTCTCTAGTGATAAGTATGTCTTTCACAGGGGAATTTAATCTCCTGCTTTCAGGAAGAAAAAGAAACTTCAGAGTGCCCTTCTTGTATCAGCTGTTTTTCAAATGTTTTTTACTCTAAATAACAGATATGCCAAAACAACATATCTGGGGGCAGTGTATTTTGATCTCTTACGTGGAAAACAGCATGAACTGTACACTTAAATGAACATAATTTTGATATTGACCACTTAGTGTTGTCTTCATATTTTTCCCTCTCTCTGTTGTTATTACCTATTAGGTATAATTCATTTTTTTTTCAAAATGTTTACTTCTTTAAAGTGCTCTTCCTACCTCAATAGGGCAAAGATAGTAATGTATACTTTATAGCATTAAGCATATAAAACTAGGTGTTCCGGTGAACCTCACACTATGCATTCAAGTGGTTAAAGTCATATTTCTGTAAATAAAGTTTTATTTTGACAAAGCCAATATAATGCAAATTAAGATTTGGGAATATAATGATAATTAAGGTTTCTTGAAATGAAAAGAATGTTAAGATAATTGGAGAATACCAAGACAGGCTGCTGTGGAAATCTTTGACAACCTGTAAGTAACACAAGGTTTTTTAACGTCGTATATTTACTTTCATGCTTACAAACTATATTATTAGCCCTTTGTCTCTTAGAATAGACATACATTGTTTAGTGTGTAATGTCTTTTATTCTTACTGATTTTTATTACTATAACATGTCACATTTCATAGTATAATTAGTAGTTTACTTTTCCATTATATGATTTGAGGAGGGGGCAAAGAAATTAGAATTTTTCCTCGTAATCTAGTGTGGGACTGATTTAACACAACACACCACACACGGTATGTGTAGACATATCACATATATAAGTTTACATGTATATGTATTTTTACATAAAATCTATACACACACATCTCAAAAATGTACAGACAAATAGCAAATACTAAAGTAGCAAGAATAAAAAAATGGTTCCAAAATACTGTCAGACAAGAATTTTCTCTGAGCGGATGCTTTATGTGTTAATAAAACCACAGGAGGGCAAAGCTGGGATGGTTTATCTTCAAAGCCTTTATTTATTCACAGCTGTTCAATAGTAGCAATAACGATTGTTATCACTGTACCTCATTTCCATTTGGAAAGTGAAAAACAATTTTCAAATTCCATTAAAAAAAGATAAAGCAAAGCTTACCTTGCTGTTCAGAGTTGAATAGACACATTCAGTGAAATCATGTTTTTAAACTGTTAACGTCAATATTTTAAGAATAGGCATTGTTGAAAATGTTCTTCGATAAATATATCAATATCATAATTATTGGCTGTACTTTAAGGATTAAAATATTATTATTTTTATGTCTTCCTTGCTATGTGCTCCTTGCCTTTGGGCTCAACTCTTTAATAATTTTACCTTCAAAAGGCACGTGAGAGATTAATGGTGAAGCTAATTACCTACTGCAAGTATCCAGCATACTGTTTTCTGATGAGTATTTTTTTTTTTACTTTGAAATGTGTAATTTCAATTTGTAGTTAACACTTATTTTTAAGAGATTAAATATATGGGAACTCAGTTCAAAGTGAAACCCTAAATAAAGTTGAATATGTATTTGTTTGAAATTTATATCCTCCTACTTTTGAGTTATTTCTCAAATTGAAAATTGTTTTTAAAAATTATTTTCATTATTTTTAATGGGATTTTTATGATTACATCTAAGATAATACAGAAAAATCTATGTTATAAAATCACTTGCTGAATAATGATGTTTCAGTCAAATATGAGCCACATATACTCCAATGGTCTCATCAGATTATAATGGAGCTGAAAAACTCCTATTGCCTGCTAACATCAAGAACAATGTGTAAGTCATGTGTTTATAGTGATGATGTTGTAAATAAACTTACTGCTGCCAGTCATATAAAAATAGCACATACAATTAAGTACAGTACCTGATACTTGATGGTAATAATAAACAACTTCATTACTAGTTTATATGTTTACTGTATGATACTTTGAATTGTTATTTTAGAGTGTGCTCCTACTTATAAAAAGAAAAAGGTTAACTATAAAATGGCCTCGGGCAGGTTTTTCAGGAGGTATTCTAGAAGGCCTTGTTATCATAGGAGATGACAGCTCCAAGTGTGTCCCTGAAGACCTTCCAGTGGGACAAGATGTGGAGGTGGAAGACAGCTATATTGATGATACTGATCCTGTGTAGGCCTAGACTAATGTCTTTGTTTGTATCTTCATTTTTAGCAAAAAGTTTAAAAGATTAAAAAAAATCATAACACTTTAGAACAAATATATAAAGAAAATATTTTTTAGCAGTAGAATGCATGTTTTAAGCTGTGGTATTACAAGAGTCCAAAAGTTCGAAAAATTACAAAGTTTGTAAAGTAAAAAAGTTATAATAGGCTAAGCCTAATTTATTATTGAAAAAAGAAAACTATTTTAAAAATAAATTTAGTATAGCCTAAGTGTATAGTATTTATAAAGTCTAAGCCTTCACATTCTCTCACCACTCACTGACTCAGAGAAATTTCCAGTCCTTCAAGCTCCATTCATGGTAAATGCCTTATACAGGTATATGGTTTTTCCCAATTTTATTTTTCTTTTTGGAGACTGGGTCTCACTTCGTCACCTGGGCAGGAGTGCAAGTGCAAGTGATGCGATTGGGCTCACTGCATCCTTGACCTCCCAGGTTCAAGTGATCCTCCTGCCTCAGCCCCCAAGTAGCTAGGACTACAGGTATGTGCCACTACACTCAGATAATTTTCGTATATTTTGTAAAGATGGGGTTTGTCATGTTGCCCAGGCTGGTCTAGAACTCCTGAGCTCGAGCAATTCATCCACCTCTGCCTCCCAAAGTGCTAGGACTTAGGTAGTCCTAAGCTGTGAGCCACTGTGTGAGGCCATATTTTATCTCTTATAGTGTACTTTTAGTGTGCCTTTTCTGTTTAGGTATCTTTATATATACAAATATTTACTATTGTGTTAAAATTGCCTACAGTATTCAGTATAGTACAGGTCTGTACTTACAAGTTTGTAGCTGAGCAGCAATAGGCTATACCAGGTAGCCTAGGTGTGTAGTAGGCTAATACCATCTAGGTTTGCATAAGTACATGCTATCACACATTTGCACAATGACATAATATAATGATGTCTTTCTCAGAGCATATCCCTGTAGTTAAGTAATATATGAGACTGTGTTTAATTTTAAGCTAGTAGCCATTAGTATCAGTAGTCGTGGCTAGATGGTCATATAAATAATGTATTTCTTAGAAAACAATATTGAAATCTTACTCAAATAATTATATGAAGGCAAAGAATTATCAAACGTAATTATTTGTGGAAAATAATATAAACTTACGTAACAGGCTGTGATGTCCACTAAAATCTTTATTAGCATATCGTGATATTTTTACAAGGTAGATTTTACATGGTATTTTTACAAATGGTCTCCAACATCTCTAAATGCTCTCTTTTTGAGAGAGGGAAGGTAAAATATTCACACTGGTTCAAAATTTAATTTATATTTCAAGATTTTCATGAATAAGAAAAATAGGTAGAATTCTTTAACTTCAGAGTTTCTTGTTTTATTGTAAGTATATTAGCTAAATATGCAAAAGACTGAAACTACTCAGTCAATCCCATTTTAGTTAACTCAAAACTCAGCAATCCCTTTGGAACTGAGATTGCTTTTGTAACTCTTTTCTATCCCACATAGCAGTTGGTGCCTATGAAATACTTGATGAATGAACTCTCAAGGTAATTATTTTTCTTTAATTTCTGTCAACTCCTACTGTAAAATTCTTTCTAAATTTTCTTAGATATGAGAGTTTCTACAACTTTATTTACATCAAAATGTAGACTTTTTTGGATATGTCTTCTCTGTGTTAAAAGTATCAATATTCTATCCTCTAACCATCACATATGACTTAATCATCTTGATGTATTTTATACAATTGAAGAATCATCTCACAGACTACCTGACATTTACATAATTTCAACTGAGAACATATTCTACTACTTGAGGTCTTGGCTTTTGTGTGGCTCAGAATTCACTGAGTAATGTTGTTTTCAGGATATTGGATTAGCATGCCTGCCAGAACATTCATTAAGCGTGGAACAAAATGTCAAGGTGACTTGTATCAAGATGTCTAGTGCAAGTAACCTATTACTTTTATTCTTCTCTACTTAGGGCCACAGTTCCAAAGGGTACAGTTAAGGACTGCATGTATTATTTTCTGCATATATTAAATATTAGGTTTCAAGAAAAAGGTGGATATAGATGAATAGAACTGAGCCCACTGAATAAAGTCAATTACTTTAAAAACTAGTGTTTATTTCAGATAGTGACACACATCTTACACAAAGAGCAAAACATCCTTGAAACTCAGAGTTATTAATAAAAAATACAAATGCATTTGTTTTCCTTAAATGTAATTTAATACATTAATAATGGATTGGGCAATTGTTTAAACAAACATCGACCACAGAGTCCGCAGCATCTAGTAAATGGGAAATGTAACAATTATTTAGTCAGCTCAGATTTCATAAACAAGAAAAGCAGAGGATTTAGAACACCAAATTTCAGAAGACTTACTAGGATTGGCTAACTTAATTGCCAACACCAAATAATGATGACTTTTTCCCTTCATTTTCATAATTGGTTTATACATGCATTGATTACCTAAAGAAACCTATGCGTTGCCTACCAATAAAATTGGCTAGACAATCTTCAGTGAAGCAAGGTCTGTGAACAGGAGTTTGAATAATGACAGACATCTTTCTTTTGGGGCCGCAAACAGCCCCAGATCCATGGTTCATCTGCTACTTCGAGTCACCCCTCAGTCCATGAGAGTTGGAACTCAAGATGATACCTATTTGCCTTCTCAGTTTTTAGGAGTATAGCTTTGACTAAATATTGCCTGAAGGACAAACATCTTTTTATGTGACACAAGCAGAACCTGCAGATTTTTAGATACTTGAAAAAGCAGTTTATTTTTATGAATTCATACTATATATATTCATATATATCTATAGTATTAATTCATATATATGGTATATAGTATTTATAGTACACTATATGGTATATATTATTTATTTAAAGTATATGAACAATAAGTTCAAAATAATATTTTGATTTATTCATCACGTGTCTGGCTTCCAACATACACTGCAACCTTCTAGTTTGTATCCTTAAGCAACTAACACAGTGACTTACTCATATTAGATATTTAATACAGGCTGTTCAGTAGAATAAGCAGAAAAAAATCAATCCTGCCTGAATTACTCACTTTGTTCAAATAGATGCAGCTTAAATGACAAACTTTTGGCTTTAGAATGAACTTCCAAAACAAATAGTCCACATCCTTATTAGAATCAGAAAATAAATGAAGAAAAAATAAAGCTGAATTACCTATTTTGTTTGGTTTTGTGACCTGAGTATTACTGTTTACCAGAGGTAATGGAGATAACTAAAGAACAATGGAAAAAGGACAATGCAAATATTTGGAGTGTAGATGAAAGGAAATGTATCCTTGTATTAATTGTAAAAAGCCTGTAGGGTATTAAAATAAAATTGTCTTTGGAGGGTAACAGGTTCTACCTGCTGAGCGGAAGCTGAAATGCTAAGAGACAATGCATTCCAAATAAGTAAAGAAAGAAAAGTTATGTAAATATTGAATTTGAGTTCATACATACAGTTAGAGACAAGATGAATGAAAATGGTCATGATGAAATATAATTAAAAACAAGAAACCAATTCAATGAGTGTGAAAAACTAGTCAACTGTATCACTGTCTTCTCCAAATTCTGAAAGGCACTAAGGACTGTGTCTTTATCTGATTAACTTTATCTGATTTTAGCCTTCCTTTTTGAATTTGTAAAAGGTTTCCTGATGAAAAAATATAAGTTTTGTTTATGGTTAAACTATCAAGCACTGTGCAGTCAAAGGGGAATCTCACTTGAATATCCTAAAAGACATCATCTTACTCAGGAAATTTCTCTTGAAAAACAATGTAGTTAGATGGACTGAGAACTCTTGACAGTAACGGCAAAGAACACAATTGTTTACTCTCTCTAAAGTCCCTGCTGTATTTTATATTTAATCATAAATGAAAACAGATACGTTTATCTATTTCTTGGATTATACCTCTTCAAGATAATTCATATTTTTAAAAATTATGCTGTGATGTCTTTCTTAGTCAACTCAGCCTCCCTAAGACAAAATACTACAGACTGGGTGGCTTAAACAACAGATGTTTATTTTTCACAGTTCTCAGGACTGGGAAGTTCAAGATCAGGATGCCAGCCTAACCAGGTTCTGGTGAATGGCTCTTGTCTCTCTGTTAAATGGCTCCCTTCCTGCTGCATCCTCATATGGTAGAGAGAGGAATCTCTGGTACTTCTTCATCTTCATATAAAGGCACTAATCCCATCATGAGGTCTCTCCCCTCATGACCTCATCAAAACTTAATTACCTTCAAGGCTCGACTTTCTAATATCATGGCACTTGCGGTGGCTAAGGCTTCAGTGTGTGAATTTGGAGCAGGTACACATTCAGTCTGTCACAAGCATTGACTCTGGCTTGGGTTTTATGTGAAAATTCCATCTGTCACTCTGTAAACAGATTTTTAAACTTTTAATAAACCAGTACAGATATCCCAACTTTGTAATGCAGAGCTCATGAGGACTGTTTGGCATGATTTACTAATGATAACTTCTGAGTTTATCTAGTCATTTAAGAACTGTCAAATTTGTATTGTACTCTGTCAATGGTATTAGGAGAGCATAAAGAATAGATTCTCACAGGAATAAAAACGCTATCAAATTATATAAATTATCTATTGCCTCACTGAAAATCACCTCAAAGTCTAATGGCTTAAAACAGTAACTGTTTTTTTCTGTTATTCTTCAATATGCTATTTAGGCTTAGCTGAGTAATGCTTCTGGTTGGGGCTGGGCTGGGTCTTCTTATCTGCATTTACGTCTGCAACCAGTGCGTCTGCTGTGAAGTTGTCTTGGGGCCAGCTAGTAAAGGAAGACCTCTACTGACCAGCTCCAGTAGAGGAAGACCTCTACTAACCCAGTATTGTTCACAGAGTAACATGGTGGTTTGGCAAAGGGGGAGGGAAAGGGAGAGGGAAGGGGGAGGGAGAGGGAATGGAGGAAAGGTAGAGAGGCAGGGTGGGGGAGAGACAGAGAGAGAGAGACAGAAAGAGAGAGAGAGAGAGAGACAGAAAGACACAGCATAGCAGCATGGTCCCTTGCCAAAGCTTTGGGGAGGGGAGGGAGAGAGAAAGCAGCATGCAGGAGCTTTTGAGGCATGGGCTCTCTAAATATGCTGTGTTCTGTTGCTCAAGGCCCAAACCCAATTCAAGAGGTGGAGAGATCCACAAAGTCTTTTTTTAAAGGAGTCTGCACACAGAGAGGAAAACAATTGCAGCCGTTTTCTTCAACAATCTACCACACATATCTTTGTGCCTCAGTTGTATGCAGAGTGAGTTTATGGCTTGACAGTATCAACAACGGTCTTAATTCTCATTCTGCTTTTGCCAGTATAGAAAAAATTCAAATTTAGCTCAAAGGATATGTGTAGTATAAATACTGTAACCATGCATTTTGTGAATTCTCATGCACTTAGTATCCTCTAATGTTGACATAAATACAGTAATCCACTGTTAACCATGGAGTACAGTTAGTCTAATCCCTAAAATAATTAGCAACAATTGCATGAAATTTAGCTGGTCTTTTCTTTCCGCATTCAGCGTGTATAGCCAGTCAGTTTTGAAAGACATGACTTATTATTTAGTGTGATTTCATTTCGAAGTTTCTCAACGTGGGATATAATGAATGTTAATTCAGGCTTACAATGGATGGCATCCTGTGACCATTTATGAATATAAGAAGGAGCATTTGAAAAAGTGTCATCATTTCCATCATTAATTTTCTAATTCAAGCCATGGAAATGACTCAGGAAGATCCTAGTTGCCTTTGTTTCAAAATTCTTTTTTTTTTTTTTCAGTTTTCTTTTGCTTTAGTAGAGAGGGGAAGATTTGTCAGTTGAGTAAAGACATTTCATCTCCTTCACTGATACCACTGGGTGTTATTAATTAGATTTCTGAGTTTGGCACTATTCTTTCCTGGTCACCATGATGTGTCATTGAAACAGGCCCATTAAAATGAGTGATGTGTGTTGTAATTTCATTAGTGTCATCAATAATATATTACACTCTCCTTTTAGTAGTCTCTTTGTATTGTGTGTGGGTCAGGATAACTGTACGAATTACATTTATAAGATCCAAATTGTTACAGATGAGGGAAGATAGGCATGAGGGTGGCATTAATGTTATTTTACACACGATAACCACTAAAATGATTTCAGTTAAATAATATTTTAATTAGATCTGATGTCTGTACATGCCATTCTAAGATACATGTTCTGTGTATGCAAATAAGATGGTGATTTATTGAATTAGATCTATGCTAACACAATCTATTCTTCCTGCAGGGAACTTGTCTAAATTGGACTAAAGCAAGTGTATTGAAGAACAGGAATGATTCACTAAGGAATATGAGTCCTTGTGATTATAAAGGACAGACTTAACATGGAAACTCTTAAAATATATTCTCACTTTCTTCCCACCATATTTTTCTGCCAGACATGTGCCTTTTGACTGGCTATTCGTCAATTCCTAGTCTTCCCTAATCTGAAAAATATGGGTCTTTAATGGAGGAAAGACCCACTTGGGCATTCTGACATAGTATATATTGTTGATATCTTTCAATTCTATTTGACCAATTCTATTTTGGTAACGGTTTATGAGAATTCAAAGAGCTTTTGAATTAGAAGCTTCTGTAAGGGTATTGATCTAATTGAAATATTCACAGACAAGAAACATTTGCATATTAAAAATGGTATAATAGAGGTTTTGCTGTCACAGGATTATTCTGGGAGTACTTAGGATTAACGGTTAAATATGTAAAAGTTCTCAGAGCCAAGAAATACATGAGAACATATGTGATAAAATGTAAAAACATGGTTTTGTTTTAGCATTCCATTTAAGTACTAAAAGTAATATGATGCTATAGTTTTAGAAATGATTCAACATACAGAAATTTATTTTATGTAAGCAGGAAGCTAAGTGGTTTTCAGTACACAAAAGAGAAACTGGAAAAGATGAGCTACTTCTGAAAATCAGTAGGAGAAATGATCTTTCTCATGAAAATTTAAAGGAGTGTTTTTGTTAGCCCCAATTTGTTTTTAAGGTAACGCAATTTATCAGGGTGAAAAACATACCTCTGCTATTATAATAAAGATCAACTAACTTAAGTTACATCAGCAGCTACCCAAAATGAAGTGTTTTTTTTTTAATGATGATGAAAGAACCTTAGTCACTAGTATTCCTACTAGAATCTCAGTATCTGTAGCTTTATGCTGATTTTATCCAATTTGAGTAGAAATGGATATGACTGTTTATCTTCCATAATAGCTTGCCACAAGCCTACTACTTGAAACATGTAGCATATGGAAAATGTGTTTAGCTACTTGCAGAATTTCACAAACTAAAAAAAGATCCATTTCTGCTCAGATGGCTTGTTTACAGTCATTATAAAAGCATGTTACTATGTTGCTTACTAGTTAGGAGAAGTAAGTGTTGGCATACTCCACATTCCATTGCATTGGCCTTTAGGAAATGTCGTATTGCTTTTCAGTTAAAAATAGTAATCATTCTAATTTCTTGTATTTTATACCTGAACTTTTTTTTGGACATATTTTTATTCTTCTATATTATGTCTGTTTTAGATATTTTATAGTAGTTATTGGCAAATTTTGTACAACTATATTAGAGACTCTTCATGTTTACACAAATTGTCATCACAGGATTGATCTGTAATTTTTATGAGCATATTTTATTAATATCATCGTAAATTGAATATGAATAGTTAACATTTAATAAGCATAGGATGTATCTGTAGAAATGTACTTCATGCCATTGGGTTTTGAAAATGTGGAAAAGTCATTATAACAGACTGAGAATCATTAAATGTGCCCGCCATAATATACTAGTTGCAATATTACAACTCATTTAAGGAGTAGTTCTTGATAACAATGATTACAATATTTTTGTTTGTCACCATGCTAAGCAATATGTCCTTAAGGAATGGAAATAAAATGTTTGATACAATTTTAAAATATCTATTGCATTCTCTTAAATTCTGGAAATAAACTTCCCATTTAATGATTCATAATTAAACATGAAACTCATAAAGTGCAGGAAGATAATTCAAAACTATAAATATGAAAAACGATTAATTTTTTATTATACTAGTTTATTCTTATGGGTAAAGTAGTATAAGTTTTCTACAAAGCAGTACTTTTTACATGACTGAATAATTAAAATATATTTAATTCATTTTTATCTTTAAAATATCTTGATTACTAAATGACTTTTTATCATTTACATACAAATACATAACATATGTATGTATATATATATCCATTTATATTTATGTTTGTTTAAATAGTAGATTATGAATGTAAATATGTTTGATAGGTATCCTGGCACCAGAAACCAGTTCTTTTTCCTGAATGACAATGAAGAAAGCTTATGTCAGACTGAAGAAACTAACATTTGCATAGGTTCTGGCATGTATAAAAATATTCCAGGCAGTTTCATCTTCATTTTGAACAATTCTACAGTTCAGCTGAAGTTTCTCTAAAATTTTTTGGTTTCTCATTTTTATGAAATAGAACTAATATTTAGGGAAACTTTCAGTATGTATTTCACTGATTCTCACCATTTTGTTTAAGTCATTTTGATATCATCAAAACATCTTCAAAAGTTCTATATATAAAAATACATGTATAGATACGTACATGTACATACATAAATAATTTCTTACATGATTACATTTGCATGGTTGAATGGATTCTTCTGAAAATCTCTTTAATGTTAAGAATACTTGGGGAATAGAAAAGGGAAAACATCTGCTTTAAAGAGTGTCCTGCTTCTGGAAGTAGAGTCAAAATTTTCTGAGTATAAAGGGGATCTGATGTTTCCTGGTGCTGGATGATGAATCAGTTTTGTATTTATTGAACATATACTTTATTCCCAGATTGCACACTTCACATCTGTAACAGAGGCCTGGAGCAGTTGTGTGCATGGGCACAGATTGTGCATTTCACAAGTCAGATGACCAAAATGTGGGTCAAGTCAGCAGTCTTGGTGATGAGGCAGGCAGAGTTGTCCCCTATGTCAAAGGCAGTTCTATCCCACTCTTATGTGCTCCTTGAGCTACAGAGCTTCTACACTCCACAAGGCCTTACTGGAGCATTGCTCACAACCCACTTGCTACTCCACCTGGAAGGTAATTTTCTTCCTCTCACATTCAGGGAATATATTGTTCTTAATACAAAGTGTAAACCTGAATTCAAGAATATTTAGAACTTTGAAAGTATCTTTCTTGCACTGCTCTATTTTCTTAATACCATGCCAAGTTTACTTATAAACATGAAGATCAAGGATATTGTACCAAGTACCAATTCAGCCGGGAGACCCAGGTGGCACTGAAGGCAATTAGAGGGAGACACCAGATAGAACAGCAAAGTGGATCTATCTGGGGGACCAGCAGCCTACTGAGCTGAAAGCCTCAGGGGCTGACAGCTTTCCAGGCTGAAGGCCCCGAGCAGATTCTCATCCATATATTTATTCTCTCTTAAACAGGTCATTCTTATTAATAAGGTGTTCTGTATTTACCCATAACTCAAAAATATACCAAGTAGGCAGCTGTTACCCACCCACCACTAAGTACAAACTAAAAGGTGTTCTCCATAAGGGAGCCATGGGAGCAGGGTAAAATTAACATTCTTCAACAGTAAACTTAATGTTTCTCAACAGTAAACTTAATGTTTCTCAACAATATTGCATTATTAGGAATAGTTCCCATTTAAATTTTTCTGTCTTGAACAAAATAATTGAAATAATCTCTCTGTTCAAGAATCTTCCTTTCCCACCACCACTCATTGTCAACAGAAATTTCTCTCCAAAGATACAAAATCTACTGTTCTTCAATGAATTAGGGCTTAAAATGCAAAATAAGCTGAATTAATATAGCTTATATCAACATTATTGAGGGTCTACTGAGTTCCCAGCACTGAAGTAAGCTGGATAAAAATTTAAGTAAATTAAATCACCATGGCTAAAGACCTCCTATCTTCACAGCACTGAATTAGACTTTATACAGAAGTAATATGTTCTTCACTCTGAAGTATAAAGCAATGAGATCATAACATATCCTCAAAAATATGGATCAGGATATCACAACAGATAAGACACAGAGATGGAGAAATGAATATCAGAAACCAATTGGACATGTAAGGAAAGCAGATGACTTACAGGGTCTGGCTTGCAGGATTAGGTAGATTTCGCTGCCCATTAATCCCTACAGAGTACATGCTGAGAAGTGCTGGTGAGGCTGAGCCAGTAGAAGCATTGCTGAGAGAGGAAATGACGATCAAGAACCCTATCATGCTGATGTTGGTGCTAGAGAAAATTATAAATTAATAAATTTTGGGCTGTGACCCTGATTCCATCTTTTCAAACTAAGTCATCACCATGTAATTTAAGTCTTTGTCACTTTTCATCTGAGTTAAGTGGTCTTCTGTTCTCCAGGCCCTGTATTACAACCAACGTGATTATTCCAAAATGAAAGATAATCACTCTTCTTTCTTGCTTACAGCTTTTCACTGGTTTCCTATTGCTTATAGGAACAAGCGTAATCTTCTACCTTGGTATACCAGGCCCTGTATGATATGACTGTGGCTTGTTCTCCCATGTCTGCTCCTATCGTTGCCCATTCTGGCCCTAAACTCTGGTCTTACGGAAATGCTAGCGTTGATTTTACTTATGATATCATGCTGTTTTACAATTTTGTGTCTTTCTTATGCCATTCCTTCCATTTCTTCTGCATAGGATGCTGTCCTGTCTTCATGTGTTTTAGCTTTTTGCTTTTTCTAAACTTTTGTAACTTGTAGTTCCCATCATCTTTCAAGATGCTGTGTAAATATTCTTCATGTTAGACCGTTTTCTGACCTTTCCCAGTAGCAATCTATCATCTGTTATAACTAGACCTTACATATCTACTATAACAATTAGAATAATGTATTTCAGTTATTTACATTTTCCTCTCTTATTAGAGCATGGGATTTCAGCTGATTTGGGTGGGAAATAAGCCAATGATGCAGTAATTCATAGCTTCCTAACAGAATGCATCTATTTGTATCTATCGATGAATAAAGGTGATTGTCTTAGACTTTCCCAAATCAAATTTCTCTTTCTCAGCAATTTGATGAAGTTACAGGGCATGATCTTATTATGCATTCCACACTTGTGAGAAGATGATATTCTCGATGTCAAACACATATAAAAGAAGAGAGAACAGTGTAATGAGTTCTATTACTCAGTTTCAACAATTATTGATGAATTGTCAACTGTGTTGCCCCTATACTATCTATAGCTCTATTCTCCCATCATCCCTCCAAACATTTGAAGCAAATTCCAGACATAATAGCATTTCATTTGCAAATATTACAGTATCTATTAATATTTCTAAATGATGAGGGCACTTTTAGAAAACATTGATGATACCATTATCACATATAAAATACTTGCAGTTTCCTAATGTCACCCAATAATCTCTATTCAGTTTTGTACTACGTCTCATATTTTAAACTGTTTAAATACAGGTCTAGTAATGTCTATGCTTTGTGATTGGTTGATATTTTTGTGGACAATTTTGCTCTGTTTTGGATATTTTGTCAATATTTAGAAACATTTTTAGTTTTTACACTGAAGGAGGAATGCTACTGATATTTAGTGTGTGGAGGCCAGGGATACTGCAAAACATCCTAAAATACACAAGGTGGCCACCACAATAGAGAATTATCTAGCCAGAATAGTAAGAGGGCAAGGTTGAGAAACTCTGGTCTATATAGGTTCCTCCTGAATTATATATTGCATTGTAATTTACTTGTTGAATAAACTGGGTCTTTTGTCTTATAAAGTTTTCCACATCTGTATTTTGCTAATGATGGATTGTGGTCTAATTAACATATTTTTTTCTGTTTCTTGTATTTGTTAGTAATTAAATCTAGAAGCATCATCAGATTCAGATATAATTTTCTTTTTCTATCAAAACTGCTTTCTTTTCTGTTTCGTAGTGTTGTGTATTTCCATCAGGAGGCACATAATGTCTGATCATCTCTCTCTTTCTCATTAATATGGGAAACTTGGTGATCAGTGCCCAAATTCATTAATTCATTAGGAGTTGAAAAATAGTGATATTATATTTTTATAATTTATTCATTTATTGAAAACATCATTGACTCTTGGAAATATTCATTCCAACCTTTGATAGAAAAATAGCATTGTGCATGAAACATTTATACATTTTGTATTTCTTTTCAGAAACATCCTGTACCACCTTGATGAACAGACAAGCCAGTTTTCAATACTTGTGGAGGCTTGGGAACGCTGCAAATCCCTTGCAGCAGACGAGATCTTTCAAGAAGCCGTGTCAGAGGTGTTGAACAGCATTAATTCAGCTCAGGTTTACTTCAAAGCAGGACTTGATGTGTTCAAGAGCGTCTTGGATGGGAAGAATTGAGAAAACTCTGAGAATTTTTAAAAGTTTGTTTACAATTCCACAAGCAAAAGCTCTAATTTAACCAGATTTTCTGACATTGAAAGCCTATTTTCCCCAATGGCTTTTTGACAAGTTTAAAGCGATTATTACCTTGTATTTTTTAAATGTACATATAAAAAGAACATTTTGCACATTTAATATTTTTCTTGTATCTACATTTCTGAATATGTAAAGCAAGTTATTGAAATGGTACTTAAGAATTACCCATTAAAAATAAATATTTTATATATATATATATATATATGAACTATTTTGAGGATAAAGTTCCAAGAAGTTCTGGACTGTCTTTGTTCCTATTGACAGAACATATAGGAACACAGTTTATTCTCTCTGATAGAGCTATTAATGACCTAGTTTCTGTATAAAAAATGGGGATTGATATGATTTCAGATTAATTTCACTATTAAGTGTTCACAATGAAGAATTCAAGTATTCTGACTGAGTGATTGGTTGACCTAAACCACTTTGAATATTTCTATTTTATGAAATGAAGTTTCTCTTCTTAACACAACTAGATGTAGTAATACACTGGTTATGAAATTGTATTTTTTTAAGTATGAATGAAAAAAGAGCCATAAGCATTCCAGGGAAAAATCTCAAGCTACGCAGAGCAATTTAAATGCAAATTTTTTTCCTAACAACTTAAAAGGTGACTAGCTTTGAAACCCCTAAATCGCCTCAGTTGGTTTTCTAAGAATTTCAGGAGTGATGTATGTCTTATAAGGGAGAAAAATATTTCTTATTACTTTTTCTCTTGTTTCTGTTGGAAACACTGAAACAGGGACTACTCTAAAATGAAAGTATCTCACCTTGGTTTTCTTTCTTGTATCTTTTCTGAAACTCCTTGCTGCAAGGCAGCTTTCACAGAGTACTGCATATTCTCCACAGTAAAGTAGCAGTTTCTCTTTGAAACCCAAAATATCTTCTAAAGCATCAAATTTCTATTTCTGCCTCTGACAAAAAGAACTTACTATGAAAGAAATAGTTGTTTTTATCAATAAAATCTCCTTAATTCTATGAATAAACTTTTGATATTTTTTCTTCTTTATCCTTAATTGCGACTAAGATGGAAATGTAGAAAACATTCATGCTTCTAAGTTTATGCAGCATTACTGTAAGAGTGTCCCTTCTACACTTCAGTTCTTCTCTCATGTGGAAAACTAAGCTTTCTATATTGACATTGTCATTGAATAGCTCTGGCAACTATTATTCCCCCAAACCCTAAAATTCTATTAGGTGACAGGTTAAAGTTCTAGTTTATCTTTAGAAATTTATTTGAACAATGTTTTTTTTTTATATTGGATAAAGCAATTCCCCTTAGGAAACATAGCTTCTGAATATTTCACATGAATTTTCTCTACCTAATTCAAACATACTTCTCCATCATACACCGCCGGAACAACACTGGAGACAGTCTGTGTATGCTTAAATTTTCATTTTTTAGTGGGGGGATGGAGTCTTGCTCTTGTCGCCCAGGCTGGAATGCAATGGCACAAACTTGGCTCACTGTAACCTCCACCTACTGAGTTCAAGTGATTCTTCTGCCTCAGCCTCCTGAGTAGGTGGGATTACAGGCACCCGCCAGCACACCTAGCTAATTTTTGTACTTTTAGTAGAGACAGCATTTGGCATGTTGGCCAGCTGGTCTCAAACTGCTGACTTCGTGTTCCACTCGCCTCGGCCTCCCAGAGTGCAGGGATTACAGGCGTGAGCCACAGCGGCCAGCCAAATTTTCACTTTTTATGGATGAGTATAAACCTAATCTTAGGTTAAAAGCAAACTAAAGTTGAAGGGAAATAATTAATCAGTATTGGCTACTTGATTTATAAGGTTCAACGCTTTATACCCTAAAGAATTTTTATATGCTCCCGGCAAAGCAGGGAATTTAGGTAACTAGCTAGATAATTTAAGCAGAAATCCATTTTCACTGAAATTGCCTGTGTGCATGTATTTTTAGATGAAAAATGAAACTACCTTACAATGTTATTCTTTTAACCAATGTATTTGTTTGAAAATATTTGCCATGTTGAAGACTGTGTATAGGAAAGGGCTAGAAATAACCAGGCTCATGCATGCCTTGGCATTCATGCTCTTTCTTCTTCTTCAGAGATCATCAGAAAAGATGTGGGAATATGCATGCAAGCACATGTGAGTCCAAAAGCTACAAAGCCTTATACCAGAACAACTTAAATATTTAACCAAAGGTTGATGTGTTCATTCCAAATGAAACTAAAACAAAGAAAAAGAAACTGTTTCAGTTTGGTAGTTCACTATTTTAGAACAAATTTCTAAATGAATTTATTCCCATAACCTACAATAGCATTGACAGCAGAAAATATGTTTCTTCTTCATCTTTGTTTAAAGATTGCGTACCTAGGGAAGACACGCTGTATAGATAAAACTCTTATACTGTATTCCTCACCTCTAAATTATATGTTAGTTGTTATTTGAAAACTGTAGTTAACAATGGGTTTTATTAGTCTATTAAGAGATACATGGAGAAACTAAATTATAACTTAAGCAGATGTCCAAGAATTTCTATACATGCTCATTTACATCTTTGCAACAAATCTCTTAACTAGCAGCATTACTGCTATGATGTAATTATCTGAGGGTGCCTCCAAATATATATTATTTCACTCCCCTCCTCACCCTCCTGCACCCCACTGCACCCCACCCCACCCCAATAGATCTAAATAAATAAAATCCTGAGCAAGTTAACAGCAAGTGTTATGTGAATTGGTAGTAGGTTTAAATTGTTGCTAAGTCACCTATATGTCTAGGACTTCTCACAATCTTTCATACATAGAATTGCATCAGGAAATAATGAATCATAAATTTTCTCTGAAGAAAATGTGGTGAAGATATAAAAGTGAAATTTGTGTTCAGTCAGGTTACACATGAGATACTGCCCTTTATGGAAAAGCATAAGTCTCAGAATCAAAAGAAAGCCTAAGAAAGATTCTGGTTTAAGCCCTGAGATCTTGCCTTCAGCCAGAGAAGGCATTATCAATTACCCCCACCAGATATAGTAACTAAACCCAAAGTGAGCAAGAAACTTGGACATAGTCATGCATTTAGTTAGTAACAAAAGCACCACTGGAATTTCAGCTTTCTCACGCAGTATATCTTGCCTCTGCTTGAGGAGACAGGGTTATAGATGATCTTTTCCAGTGCATTCTATGTAACCAGCCATTCTATCAGACATTGCCTGGAAACACTGCTTTTAATTCAAGGCTAGTTCATTCTCTGACTGTACCTGACAAACAGAACTGTCCCAGAGAATTCAGGGAAAGGACACAAAGATTAGGTACTTGAGAGAAAGTGGGGAGAGTCTTTTTTTTATCATACTTTAAGTTCTGGGGTATATGTGCAGAACGTGCAGGTTTGTTACATAAGTATCACGTGCCATGGTGGTTTGCTGCATCCATCACCCCGTCATCTACATTAGGTATTTCTTCTAATGCTATCCCTCCCCTAGCCCCCATCCCACTGCTTTCCCTGCACTAGCCCCCCACCCCTCAACAGACCCCAGTGCAAGTTCCCCTCCCTGTGTCCGTATGTTCTCATTGTTCAACACCCACTTATGAGTGAGAACATGTGATGTTTGGTTTTCTGTTTTTGTGTCAGTTTGCTGAGAATTATGGTTTCCAGCTTTATCTATGTCCCTGCAAAGGACATGAACTCATCCATTTTTATGGCTGCATACTATTCCATGGTGTATATGTGACACATTTTCTTTATCCAGTCTATCATTGATGGGCATCTGGGTTGGTTCCAGGTCTTTGCTATTGTGAATAGTGCCACAATGAACATACATGTGCATGTGTCTTTATAGTAGAATGACTTATAATCCTTTGGGTATATCCAGTAATGGGATTTCTGGGTCAAATGCTATTTCTATTTCTAGCTCCTTGAGGAATCGCCACACTGTCTTCCACAATAGTTGCACTAATTTACACTCAAAAGTGGGGAGAGTCTTTACAGAACACCAGAAGTCAGGAAGAAGGATATTAACAAAATAGTCCTATAAGAGGGTGAGTTGGGTCCATGCCAAGTCAAAAATCTAAATCACTGTTTCTTAAAATGTGAAATTTCAAAAGACAGGGCTAGGAATCTACATCTTCAGCAAGATTTCCACGTTTCTTACACACACTGAAGTTTAAGAATTTCCAATCTACATTAATTGTACATTCCAAGAAAACCCTAGTTGACATTTCTAAATAAATTGAAGAGTCACAATAACAAGAAAGATGTAAATCTTTGTCATTAATGGAACCATGAGAAAAGCAAAGTGGACCCATTTTGTCTCTATGACAACAATTCAGTTGCAGCTAATATTTGTGCCTGCTGCCCAGGCACTGATGCTGTTAATTTTTTTTTTTTTAATTCCCACAACAACCCATTCAAAAATGAGAGCACTAGGTTGAGTTACTTGTCCACAGCTAATAACAATGATGAGGCATGTTTCTCTTTTGGGCCCACTGGTATTCAGTTTTTTTGTTTTTCACACTGGGTACTGCAAGAAAACATCAGATTATTTTGATTCTAGAAAGTGAGATAATTGAAAATTGTAATGTATTTCTCCAAAACTGATCAGACTGCACAGTCTGTCACGTTTTTGGTCTAATAAAGGAGTTTGAAGAAACAAATGACATTATTCCTGATAATGGTAGTCCACTTCAATAATGGTGCATATTGAAGATGCGTAAAAGAGCGTTAAAAGGCAAGTGTACTGTTGTGGAATATCATGACAAGTAGGCTCACAAACAGTGAAAAGAGACCAGAAGCCACAAGTCTTACGCTTTCCTTGTCTAAATGCTTATATAATTTCACTGACAAAAGAAAAGCAGGTGCTGTGATTTAAAACCACAGTTTTATGTTATTTTTTAAACACAGAATAATCAACTGACTTTTAAAATTAAATAAATGTGGAGCACATAGTAAGTTTCCCCACAGGAAAGATAGATGCTAACAAAAATAAAATGAATGATTACCTGTTACCGTCTTACTAATGATGAATCAGCATATTTGCCTTGAATGAAAATCTATAATTATTTATACAATAAATTGGAAGACCCAGCCAAAAATGTTCTCATGAGACATTCTGTGATACGCGTAATTAATTACTCCAAAAATTAAGCTTTCTCTGAGGGTAACACATTGTCATCTCGTTGGTTTAATGGGCTATTTAAATGTGCCTTAGCTGCACATTTGCTTAATAGAAAGGAATTATTTTAAACTACCAATCCATATGTTGAGTGGAAAGGAAGTTGGCCCACATATTCCAATAAATATATCAACAACATAACAGTTTCATCATGGGACCATGGATACAGTGCAGGGAGAAAGCAAACCAGAAAAACAGTATTTGAGAAAATAAATATTTTGCCCAGCCACACTAGTGAGTTTTTATTTCTTGTATGAGTTTAAATTGTCAAGTTTAAAAAGCCTCGTTAGAATTTGCTATTCAGAAAGACCTTTAAAAACTTCACCAAGTTCTAAGCATCCCATTCATTGAAAATACTTCTCAGTTAAGAGGGTTGGTTTGTGCACTTCCTAACTTTTGGGTGACATGAATTTGAAGCATAGCAAAAGAAATGTGTAAAAGCCTTTTCTGGTCATCACCGTGTCTACTCAAGTTTCTGTCTTCTAGGTACACTCTAGCATTGTCATTTTTTCCCCCTGAGAAGTAATTTTAAGATCTGTCTCAATTTAAATGATCTGTTAATTAGCCAAAGTTTTAGTTTCATAATATCTTTCTATTGCCTGACAAAGGTATACACACTAAAGTGCCTTTAGCAGACCTGGGATTGTCAAGAATCTTGGTACCTTGCTTATTGCAAGATGACATATTTCTTAAGACATTTATAATTTCATATTCAGATTGAATCTGAATTTATAAATAAAAGGGTTACATTGAGTCAGTTTCAAGCAGCATTTAAGAAAATGACGCAGCTTCAGATTTTAATGTTTCTGATTATTTTGTTTGAATATAGAGTTATATAATTTTCTGTAACCAAAATGGTAATTTTGATGGATTTTTTAATGCCAAAATCCAATCATCAAGGCCAAAGAAATGCATGATTGCTCTGATTTCTTATGCACAATTCAGTCAAGAATTAACTCAGAAGCAGTTTCAGTGCTTACATCTAGACAAAGCTTTAATGAGTGCAAACACAGCCTAACAGTATTTGGTCTAATTTCTTTGATGGCTTAAGCCAATAAACACTGAGGTAGCTTTTTTCAGAAGGAAACAGATTTTATTTTTCAGGGGTTAATTAATATGCACCACCTAAGTCCCTAAAGGATCACACAGGTGCCTGTACCATGCCATATGTCATGCGCTATATTCCTGCAAGCTCAAGAGATTAATATACAATCATCATTATGAATTATTATGTTGCATTGAAGTTAATGTCGGTCTTTTGTTCTAATTAAAATACAAACTTGGCATCTGAATAGAAGGTTAGATAGAGAAGTGGAGTTAGAGTCTCTATTTTAATGAACTACATTTATTTTTCAATCAAAATGTATGATTATTTAATTATCTAGCCTACTCAGTAATCATAACTCTCCAACTTCTTCAAAGGACCTTTATTCAATATGTTACCACTCATATGGTCATTACTTGGTGTGTGGTCTATATTTTGAATTTCTTAGATGCTTTCAGTGTATGTGCTGGTATTTTATTAATATTAATACTTTTTGTTTACTTCTATATCAAGCTGCTGCAAATGGACCTTAGTTTGAAAGTTATAATAAAATGCTATTACTCTCTAAACAGAATTTTAGCATATCTGTTTGATAAGTAACAAAAACACAAATAAAATATTTTTAGACGCTACTGCAAATTGTTAAGTGTAGCTCACATAATTATATTCCAAAGGTGTTATAAATAATTCTATTTAGCAGCTGAGATTGGACTCTATTAGTTGATTTAGTGTTTACATATCTAACTGAAAGGTTTAGTGGCAAATATAAGCCATATAGTCTAATTTGCTACTTGGAGAATATGAATATAATTATATTCTGAAAAAGAAAAAACCTTTCTAGGACACTTTGCAGGGCTAATTTGTTTTTATGGACATCTAGAAAATAGCCTGGGCAATGACCCTATCTCTCCAAAAAAAAGAAAAAAGAAAAAAGCTAGCTAGGCATGTTGGTGTGCACCTGTAGTCCCAGATACTAGGGAGGCTGAGGTGAAAGAATCACTTGGGCCCAGGAGTTTGAAGCCACAGGGAGCTAAAATCATGCCACTGCACTCTAGCCTGTGTTAACAGAAAGAACGTATCTCAAAAAAGAAAAGAAACATAAAGAACAGGAAAGAGTCACATGGTACTGATAATAGTTTTATATGTATTTGAAATGTTAATATACACCGTGCATCTAAAATTTTAATCATGTATGCAATGTATCAACATTTAGATATGTAAAATTTTATTAATAAAATCTCAGTGACATAGCATTTAAAATCCAGACTTAAAATGAAAAATAGGGATGAGCAGGGGACAATTTATAAATTAACTTGTGGTAAAATTTAGAGAATAATTTCTCCCACTACATTTGCTTTGATTAAAAACAAATGTCAAGAAGTGTCCAATTACTAAATTACATTGAACTGTTTTGGTGTTTAGCTTTGTTCAAAATAATTTGATTATCATCTGTGATTCAGAAATCTTTTCATTGTGCAGTGATTTCATTGTCGTTGTTGTTGTAACTGATTTTTAATGATGTTGATTTAGAGGCATTTGTCTATAGTTTACTAATAACTATTGAATGTCTAATTTCTATAATGTGTGGATGCCTACCACACATTTCGTGCACTCTGTATTTAGCCCAACTGTCATCGTAATTTATTTTATAACTTTTTGTGTGTTACTTACATGACTCAATATCCATCTAACTTAGGATATTTTGTTGTGATTTAGAGTGACACAAATGGATTGAGATACCACATCCATTAAAAATATGAGTGAAAATTTTACATTTAAGTTGTTTAAATGTTTGCTCATTACTGAAAACACAGTACTGTGAAATAAGGCACCATTTAAAAAACATGTTCTGAGTCATAAATTCCATGAGTTTGTAGAGTGAAATGGTAATGTTTAAAACACCCATTTCAAAATTATTAAATATAGGTAAAAACTTTGCTATATTGTGTTTTTTATGACAAAATATACAGTATTTTGTGTATGCAAATGAATTGGTTGCTACTCCATTTTATTAATGAATTATTTTTACATAATATGTATGACACCCAAACGGGTTCCCTTGTTTAGGAAGCATTCTATAATATTTTATCAACGTTTTTTGTCCTTGGCCTTCCATTCTTTTCTTTAACATTCAGTTATTATATTGGGCCATTTAGGTTTGTAGTTTGTGACAAGTTCAACCAGCAAGTAATAGTACTTGTATCAACTGTAATGTTAAACAGTTTGTTTTCTCAAATTTGCTCTAAAAAAATGCTTTCAGTTATTTTTCACGTAGAAAAGAATTTTCTGTTTGCATGGTGGGTATAATAGATTTCATTCATTTATTCATTAAGCAAATATTTACTAAAAGCCTCTTCTAGACCAGGCACTCCATTAGGTGCTAGTGACACAAAGATGATTAGCACAGATTAGCACAGTTTTACTTTTGAAGCTTCACAGTCAAATAGGATACAATACTTCAGTTTAACTATTGGCAATATCCATAGATAGTGCAGTTTATTGCAAGCATATTGGCAGAGCAGAGATGGTTTAAAGGTCTCATATCCTCAGGCTGCATAGCAGTCCCACTGGACCTTTCTTAAGACTCTTTAAAGAACAATGTTCTTTTTCCAACATCCCTGCTATACAATAGCCTGCATTTATCAGGGGCATAGCATTCTGTCAGACTCTGGTTGCCAAGCATCACTTGGATGAAACATGTTGATCTGCAAATTCGCCTATCAGATAGGTGTTATATCATTTTGTCCCATTTGATGGATGAGAAAACTAACGGTTAGGGAGTTTAAAAACTTGGGAAAATTATTATACTACTATATACACACAACCACTTAGCTATAAAAAACTTTAAAAAAATCTGTAGGAATATGTATATATGTGTATATATGTGTATATATGTGTATATATATATACACATGTGTTTGTGTACATATATGCATATATGTATGTGTGTATATACACACGTACATATGTATATATGTATATACACATATACATATGAATCTATGTGTACATAGATACATATGTGTATATACATATATGTACACACGTGTATACATATGTGTATATGTGTGTACACACATATGTATGTACACATATGTATATATACATATATGCATATGCATATATACACACACATGTATATGTATATATATGTGTGTGTGTATACATATATATACATATATATCCTATGTGTATATAGACGAACACACAGAGGAGGTAAAATTAAAACAACATGTAAAGTTGTGTATTACTCATGGATGTGTATATATACATATTCAAAATATTAAAATACAGACTGCAAAAATAGACACCTAATTTTTTTCATGATAGTAGGGGGCAAACAAGTGCTAAGGATAGGATACAGCGGAAATCTTTAACTGTAATGCTTTATTTCTTTTATGCATAGAAAGGAATTGAAGCAAATCTAATAAAACAGTACGTGGTAGATTATATTATTATTCTTATTTCTTTTCACCCTCCCTTGTCAATTTGTGTGGTAGGCACATGTGTGTTAATGTAATTATTACTACATTTGTGAATTAAAAATAAAATTCTCAAAACAACATAAAATCTTAATAAAATGGTCTGATTCTGGAACCCACTCTGGAGGCCACTAATCTAATCTGCCTTTTAAAATGTTATAAGCATGGTCTCTTTCTTCTCTTTTTCTTCAGCTATGCTAATCTTATAAAGGCTGCTTCTATAAGGCATTTTCTGACATTCCAAATGCTCGTAGATGTAATTTCAGTGCAGTTACATTTATTTTTCTCTTCAGTTCTTCTCTATCTCAGTAAATACACCAGATCATCAAATCAAAAAATAAAAATCATTTATAATTCTTTTCTTTACCTCTCTTTTTACATCCAATCCATCAGCAAGTCGTATTAGCTTGCTGCAAAACACAGCTCAACTCTGTACATTTCTCCATCACCACTGTTGCCATCCTATTCAATGCCACCATCTTTTCTCCCCTGCATTACACTAGTCATCATATCTATTTCAAGCAAAGGGGATTTTGAAACAGGAAAATGATTAGGAAATTATTAAATGGCCAGAGTAACAAAAATGTGAAAGTGCTATTTATTAGAGACAGAAACTGCAGGAAACCACTACTAACCTTATGGCTGGAGAAGCATAAAGGAAGACATCAATGATGACCCAGGAACTAACATTCTACTGATGCTCCTGGAAACTGTTACTGCTGGTGGTGTACCCACTACATGCAAGACTTAACCGCCACAGTGTAGCTCAGAAGCTTGGGAGTCTCCACTTTCTTGACTCCTCTACCAAAAGCAGGAAAAATAAAACAAAACATCTCCCATATTTTTGCCTTTTAATCTCTTGCAAGCGCCTCTCATTGGCAGATCCAGCTGGAATCCAGCTGGCATAAGGGTTTGTGGGACGTGTATCCATGTTCCCAGCTCTAACATTATGAGGGAGAATGTAGGAGGCAGATATGGGAGTGTGTCCATACAGACCACGGCTGACACAGTCTTCAGAAGGATTTTTCTATGAAAGCATACATGAATGAACATACCTAACTCTCACATCTGCATGTATCAAGATCCCTTGAGTTTTTTTCTCTGAAACGATGTAGCTATTTTAACCATATAATATATAATAAAATAACATGAAATGGCTTTAGTGTAACTGTTCCATGCTAATTATAACCAACAGGATGATTAGCTTCAGTGCAGAGCTAAGAAAGCAAAAGACACGTAGACACATAGCCTTAAGTTTTTAAATGGAGGTCTATATAAGGTGATATCAGAGCCAAGAAAGGTTTCTCAAAGGAGAAAACATTTCAGCTGTGTCTAAAGAGTAAATAGAAGTACTTCAGGAGGAAAAAGAGAAGAATGGCATCCCAGAAAAAGGGAACGGTGTATGCAAGTCACACCGGATACAGGACAAGACATTCCCTTAGTTTTCTGCTTCAAAGTTTCTGTTTCTTTTTCTCTGCCTCAGCAAAGACTGGAATTTTTATATTATGTATTTTGTGAAAACAACAACCTCCAGACTGCTTATCTTTTAGACACCACGATATCATAAAATGTTTAATGTGACTAACTTAGAAATAAAATAAGCTGAACAGATTTTTATCATAATATGGAAGTCATAACATTAGTGGTGTTTCATCGTTTTCAGCATAAAATTTATATGCCTTAGGATGATTTCTAAGACCTTTCCTGGCTGACTCCCACTCTTCCCTCTCTTTCTCAGTGCTCACCTCTTTTCCAACTGAATTTTATAGGATTGTCTAATTGAAGAGCCCAAGTTTTCCTACATGTGCCATGCTTTCTCATGTCTCAGTACCTTTATGACTGCTTTCACTCTTTCAATGGAACAACCCTCCGTGATGCATATACCATGTGCATCGAATCTTTTTCTAAAATAAATCTTACTAATAAAGACATTGTCAAAATTTACTCAAACCTACCTGATAGCACATTATATTGTCACATGGGGTTCTTACATTTCCTGGGATTTAATGAGTTAATTCTTTGTTGAATCTATGAGCTACCCTAACTTATGTCTATAATTTTGTCTTTGATTAAGCCTGCAAGCTTGGTTTTTCTTATTTCCAAAAGAAAAAGAAAAGAAAAAAATTAAAAAAAAATCCATGAGATTTCTGGAAATAATAGATATAAGTCAAGAGAAAAAACTATGCAAATTAACACTGTATTGCCAGCTGGGGCATCAGTCCATGTCCTTTTTTCATTTGAGCAACTTTTCTAGATATTATGGAAAAAAATCTTCAGTTTATATTGTTTGGTCTGAATAACTTAGGAGACTAAAAGTATTGCCCTGTCTATTTAACATGAAAACCCAAACTCATAGACTATTTGAGTCCTTTCTTGTTTGCTTCAAACAAGGAAGTGTGGTAATCACTTTCCTCCTTTATTCTTTATTCTCAGCAGATCATTTCCTTTCTTCCTTCTCCAAACAGAAACTTAACTGTATTTCCATGCAAAGTATCCTCCTTCTTCCTAAAATGTCAGTTAAGTCTTGCTAATTCAACTCCACTTAAGAAAACAGAACATCATGGACAATAAGGATAACAAAATCAAAAGTCTATCTCAATTCTACTTCCACATATAGGCACTTACTTGCCTTTTGCCTCTCCCTCATAATTAAACTTTTTTTCAGACTTGCTAAATGTCATTGTGCTTTTCCCTTCATCTCCTGCTAATGCTTCATTCCTTGACAATCTGGTTGGAATTCTCAATATTTCACACCACAAAGATTTAAATAAGTGCAATATAATCTTTCTAAGAAAGATTAGCTATAATTTATTGTACAAATTAGGACACTTTCTTAAAGGTAAAAATATATATTACTAATGATTATTCTGGAAAATCAGAAGTTGGGAATATCCTGGTTCAAGACATATGCTCACCCTTTTATCTCCAAGGCACTATGTGTAATAAATGTGTTTAAATTCTAATCTTGCATGACTCTAGTGATATGAAAGTCTTTTGACATTTCTACTTCCTTAAAGTATTTTCCCCATGTCTTTCACTAAGTAGCTTTATTAGCCTGTTTTTTTCTCATTTAGGGTGCCGATGGAACTGTCATAGTGTTGCATACCTGGAGGCAACCAAGAGCAAAGGTAAAGGGTGGAACAATTTACTATGACCTGTATGGCTCATTGACATTCTGAGAAGATACACAACTCACAGCTTCTCCACAGGGAGGAAAGGGGAGGAGTACAGCATGCCTCACTGGTCACAATAATCAGACAGCAGAAGGAATAGATTATAGGCTCCTGAAAAAAATAAAAGAAACCAATAAATCTATCTAAGTAGAAATCTACAAGCATAAAATTTATAGAAGACATGTCTGAGGAAAAGTCTGAGTGGATCCCAGAATCTCCATCTGGGAAGATTAGTGAAGGTTTTTTTTTGTTTGTTTAATCAAGTCCATAAAAGTTGGGGAAGACAGCCACTTCTTCAAATGTATAGATAGCAATGCAACAATCAAGGAACAAGAAGAGTAAGGGAAATATGACTAATCAAAGGAACAACACATATTTTGAGTAAAAGACCCTAAAGAAATGGAGATGTATGAAATATCTAACAAGAAATTCAAAATAATTGTTTTAAAGAAGCTCAGTGGATTATAAGAAAACACAGGTAGAGAAACAAAATCAGGAAAATGATACATGAACAAAATGAGAATATCAAAAAAGGAATAAAACATATGTTAAAAGAACCAAACGGAAATTCTAGAAGTGAATAATACAATAACTGAACAGAAAAATTCATTAGAGGGGTTCAGTAGCAGACCTAATGACAAAACCTGCTCATTTGGTCAGTGTGATAAAAGTCTGGCATGTTGAAGGCAAATTACACTCTTCTTCCTCCCTCCCAGGTTAGAAGCCACGGGTTCTGCACCTTCTTGCCCATCTAACAGGTATGTGCTGGCTCCATCAAATCTTTTGTTCCTTTCCTTTGTTCTTAGCTGCCACCTAGATATCCAAACTATGCCAGTGACTTCTGTGCACTACCTGAGGTTAGACAGAAACCAGTCTTTTGGACAGCATCCAGATAGGATGGGTGTGTTGAGTACACACTTCACAGTCTCTTCCCCCTCACCACAAGGATAAAGTTAGGGGCCAAAGAAATATCTCTCCACACTGAGCTATGCCACCTGGGGGGAGAGCCTGACACGAGTGAAATTGTCCTTCTTCTCTATTTTTATATGGCTGTTCTCCATTTTGTGCTTTTCTTGGGTACTGCAACTTCTTAACTAGATGCTGGACTTGTTATAAAGGCGTTTTGGTCTGTATATCATTGTTAAATCAATATTGCTTTAGGGAAATAAAGACTGGGACTTTCTATTTATACCATGTAGCTGATATCGCTCCCAGATTTGCTTAATATTTAAAAAGAATTTATCATTCAATATAATTTATTATATTAACAGATCATAAATTTTTAAAAAGTTATACCTATAGAAAAAAATAGACTTTGGACAATATCCCATGCCTTTTATAAAAATTAACTTAATGGATCACAAACTCAAATATAAGAGCAGTAACTGTAAAACATATAGAATAAAACACAGTTAAATTAAATAAAAAAGTTATATTTCAATACTAAGACCCCTCAAAAATCTAACAGTTAAAAACATTGGACAAAAAATACAAACAGATATTACATTAAAGAGTTATGAGGCTGAGTGCAGTGGCTCACACATGTAATCTCAGCACTTTGGGAGACCGAGGCAGGCAGATCACATGAGATCATGAGTTCAAGACCAGCCTGCCCAACATGGTGAAAACCCATCTCTACTAAAAAAAAAAAAAATTAAAAAAAAATTAGCCGGGTGTGGTGGCAGGTGCCTGTAATCCCTACTTAGGAGGCTAAGGCAGGAGACTCACTTGAATCCTTGAGGTAAACATTGTGGTGAGCTAAGACTGCACCACTGCACTGTAGCCTGGGCAATAGAGCAAACTCCATCTTTTAAAAAAAAAAGATACAAATGGCAAATATATCCAAGTAGGTCATATTCTGTTACCACTGCACAGAAAATGACAATACAACCTTATCACAAGATTATGGAGCAACCAAAACTCTCATACACTGTTGGTAGGAAGGTAAGCCACTCTGGAAAAAAAGTGACAGTTTCCTATAAATTTAAACATACATACAATGTGACCCAACAATCCCAACCCAACCTTGTTACTCAAAATAAATAAAAATGTATTCCTCAAGAAAGTGTGCACATATCATGAGTTTTTTTAAATAAACTGGACACATATTAAATGTCCCTAAATGGTTTAAATGATATAACACATCATAGTATATCGATACAATGGATTTCAGGCATATCTCAGAGATATTCCAGGTTTAATTTCAGACCACCACAATAAAGCACATATTGCAATAAAATGAGCTACACAAGTTTTGGGTTTCCAGGTGCATATAAAAAGTTATGTTTACACTATGCTGTAGTCTATTAAGTCTGCAATAGCATTTTGTCTAAAAAATGTGTATACATTAATTACTTTTTAAAATTATTTTGAGGTGGAGTCTCACTCTGTCACCCAGGATGGAGTGCAGTGACACGATCTCAGCTCATTGCAACCTCTGCTTCCCTGGTTCAAGCAATTATCCTGCCTCAGCCTCCAGAGTAGCTGGGACTAGAGGCACGTGCCACTACACCCAGCTAATTTTTTGTATTTTTAGTAGATATGGGGTTTTACTATGTTGGCCAGGCTGGTCTTGAACTCCTGATCTCAGGTGATTCACCTGCCTAGGCCTCTCAAAGTGCTGGGATTACAGGTGTGAGCCACAATACCCAGCCAGTTATTTATTTATTTATCTTACTAACAAATGCTAATGATTACCTGAGTCTTCATGAAGTCATAATCTTTTTGAGGGTGAAGGGTCTTGCCTTGATGTTGATGGATGCTGACTGGTCACAGTGGTAGTTACTGAAGATTGGGGTGGCTATGGAAATTTCTTAAAATAAGGCATCAGTGAAGTTTTCCCATCGTTGACCCTTCCTTTCATGGAAGATTGCTCTACAGCATGCAACGCTGTTAGATAGCATTTTACTCAAACTAGAACTTCTTTCAAAATCGGAGTCAGTCCTCTCAAAATCTACCACATCTTTATCAACTAAGTTGCTATAATAGTCTAAATATTTTGTTGACATTCCAACAATGCACACGGCATCTTCCCCAGGAGTAGATTGCATCTTAATAAGCCACTTGTTTTGCTCATCCATAAAAAGCAATCCCTCATCTGTTTAAGTGTGATCATACAGCAACCGTTCAGTCCTGTCTTCAGGCTCCACTTCTGAGTCTAATTTTCTTGCTATTTCTACCACTGCTGCAGTTAATTCCTCCACTGAAGTCTTGAATCTCTCAAAGTCATTCATGAGGGTTGAAATCAACTTATCCCAACCTCTTATTAACACTGATATTTTGACCTTCTCCAATGAATCATGAACGTTGTTAATGGAATCTAGAAAAGTGAATTCTTTCCAGAAGGTATTCAATAGAGTTTTCTCAGATCTATCAGAGAAGCAACTATGGCAACTATAGCTTTATGAGTAGTAAAGACTTAAATAATATGACTTGAGAGTGGAAATAATCCTTGATCTATGAGCTGCAGAATGGATCTTGTGTTAGCAGTCATGAAAACATCAATCTCCTTGTACATTTCCATCAGAGCACTTGGGTGACCAGGTGCATTATCAGTGGCAAATAATACTTTGAAATCTGTATTTTTTTTCTGAGCAATAGATCTCAATGTTTTGAAATATTTTTTTTTTCTTTCTGAGCAGTAGGTTTCAACAGTGGTCTTAAAGTTTCAGTAAACTATACTATAAGCAGATGTGCTGCCATCCAGCTTCATTTTCCATTTATACAGCACAAGCAGAGTAGATTTGGCATAATTCTGAAGGGCCCTAGATTTTGATGAATGATAAATGAGGATTGGCTTCCACTTCAAGTCACCAGTGCATTAGTCCCTAAAATGAGAGTTTACCTGTCCTTTGAAACTTAGAAGCCAGGCATTAGCTTCTCTTGAGCTGTGAAAGTTCTAAATGACAACTTTTTATAACAGAAGGCTGTTTTGTTTACTTTGAAAACCAGTTGTTTAGTGTAGTCTCCTTCATCGTGATCTCAGCTAGATTTTCTGAATGACTTGCTGAAGCTTCTAGATCTGCACTCGCTGCTTTACCTTGTACTTGCATGTTATGAAGATGGCTTCTTTCCTTCACTTCACGAACCTCTGTCAGCTTCATTCTTTTCTTCTGCAGCTTCATCACCTTTCTCGGCCTTCACTGAATTAAAGAGAGTTAGGGTCTTGCTCTGGGTGAGGCTTTGGCTTAAGGAATATTGTGGCTTCTTTATTCTTCCATCCATACCAATAAAACTTTCTCTGTATCAGCAATAGGCTGTTTTGCTTCTTTATTATTTATCTGTTCACTCAAGTTCCATATTTATTTTCCTACCAGAGCTTTGCTTTTTCATTCACACCTTGGATGTTTGGCACGAGAGGAGTAGTTTTCTACCTGTCTTGGGTTTTGACATGTCCTCCTCATGAAGCTTATTTCTAGTTTTGATTTAATGTAAGAGATGCACTACTCCTTCTTTCACTGGAACACTTAGAGGCCTGTAGGGTTACTAGTTGGTCTAATATCTAAATTTTGTTGTGTCTCAGGGACTAGCAAGGCCCAGGAGGAGGGGGAGAGATGGGGAAACGGCTGGTCAGTGGAACGGTCTGAACACACACACAACAGTTAACATTGTCTCATATGGGCACAGTTGGTGGTGCCCCAAAACAATTATAGTAGTAGCATTAAGGAGTACTGATCACAGATCACAATAACAGATGTTATAACTATGAAAACACTTGAAATATTTATAAGAATTACCAAAACGTTACAGAGACATGAAGTGAACACATGCTCTTGGAAAAGTGACATTGATATTCTTTTGTTGATGCAAGGTTCCCGTAAACCTTGACTTTGTTTAAAAAAATAATGATAATAAAGTCCAGTATTTGTGAAGTACAATAAAACAAAAAGCAATGAAACAAGGCATGCCTGTACTAAAAGAAGCAAGTTATTGATGTAACCTTAACAAGAATGAATCACAAAAGTATTATGGTAAGTAAAGTAAGCCATATTCAGAAATCTTGGGAGACAATTTACAATGGCATTTCCACACATTGTGACAACTTTTACTGAAGATTCTCTTCTTAAGGATGTTTGTTATTCAAAGTCTTCAGAGGGAAGAGATAGTATGTCCCTTCCTATCAGAGGACAGGTCTGTTTACTGACTAGTATAATAAAGACATTTTCTTCCACTTAGGTTAAAGGTTGTGCAGTTTTACCAATAACAGTCCATTTAAAAGATTGGAGGCATGCTAAACTCTGGGTTTACGTAGACCCGCTGGTTTGCAGCACCCTGGTGGGCCTCTCCTTCATGAGATTTAGTGGAACAAGGTGAGTGGATGAGAACATGAACCTCATAATTCTTGCTGTGTTTTGTGTAATAAACTTTCAAATCCAACTGAGACACTCTCTTCTTACTGATTAAATATACGAGCCTGGGGCAAGTTAATCTAGCAGCTTCACCCACAGTGTTGATGTTGCTTTGGAGCTGCTTGATAATTATATCATATAAGATTGCGTTTATATGAAATTCTAGAACAGCAAAGGCTATAGTGACAGAAGCCAATAAGAGTTTGCTAGGAGGTAGATACAAGAGTAAGGGTTTGATTGCAAAATGGGCAACGGGCAACTTTTGAAGTAATGTGCATGTTCTATATCTTGATTGTGGGGACAGTTACATGAGTTTTTAAATTTGTCAAATCTCATTAAATTATGCAATTAAAATTAGTAAATTTTATTATATGTATATTTATGTTATTTATATAATTATGTAATTTATGCAATTTAATGCAGCTAATTAAAAATATCTACAAAGAGTTTGAAAGAAAGAAGAAAAAATGAGGGAAAATAAAAATAATGAATATAATTTAATATAAAGGATAGTCACTTTAAGGTCCCATTGATTTCCCAGCTAAATAAAAAAATCAGTTGGTCATTGTAGACATGCTGTAAAATTTTAAAGCAACAAGTTTAGATAACGCTAAAAGTTCAAAGAAGTAAAACAAAATAAAACACAATTTTTAAAAATCAAATTTCAACAAGTTCTCAACAAACAAAGGAGCACTTAGGTAGCATCAAACTTCTCACCAATGACTTCTCAGTTTTAAGGGAAAACAGTTTTATCCTGTAATCTACGTCCCATTCACTCAATGTGTCCTATGCCACACTATACATTTTGGTCTTACCTGCATTTCTCATTTTCTATGTCCTAGTCTCGCTGACCTTCTGTCATAATGTTGAACTTTCCCAGCACCTTCCTGGCACCATGTTTTATGCATACTATTCCCAACACAGAGGATGCTTTTGCTCTATTTGCTGGTTAGCTAATTTTTCAGAAGGCAGTTAAATTTTCATCTTTTCATGAAATTATGCCAGGATATATCTAATACCTCTATTGTTTGTTCTCATAGCAACATGTACTTTTCTGTCAGAAATTACTTCATCAGGATTGTAGCTCCCAGTGAAAGCACAGAGAGCGAGTGGGAAAAAAAAAAAAAGAAATTACTTCAAATACAGTTCTAATTTTAGTTTCTTTTGGTGTGTGATTGAGTCCCCTACTAGAATTTAGGTTTTGTAAATGTGTCATCGATTTCCTATTTTCTCACCATCTTATCCCAAATGCCTCATGTATCTTGTACTAAGTAGCTGTCTGAGTTATTTTCCTGCCCCTATCTGGAGAAGGGAAAGAGAAGAACACACCTCCTTGTGCTTGAACACTAAAACCCAGGGAAAGTGCTATCTTACGTGGCTAGTAAAGTGTCAGTTAAACCAGACGTTACAGTAGCAATCCTCTTCATGGGAGAGGTGGTGAGAGGTGAAAGGTAAGAGAGAAGAGTGCCTGTGCTTCTTCCTGATCTTCACCAGTAGCTCTTTCACCCTCAGAGATGATTGCTCCTGCACCTTTTCCTTGGAAATGACTTCATTTCCGACTCTAAGAAACTTGAGGAAAGCTCTTGTCTAGAAATACACTGTTCTTATTCTATTGATTGCTATAAACGTTCACCTTCTTCTAACCTGTTTCTACCATTTTAATGGAGTCTTAAAATGATAAAGAGAAAAATGTTATGCTTAATCTTCCATCTTGAAATGGAAGAGCTCCATGAATTCTAAATTTCAATCGTTATTTTTAATATCTTTACAAGGAAAATACCAGTGTCTACTGCAATGGACAGTGAATAAAAATGTTTCATTTATCTTCATGCCTGACAATAAATAAAACTTATGAAGAGAAAACATTTTATACAGATACAAAAATGCACAAAAAGTACAATATTAGAAGAATAATATTAAAAATAAAGGATTCTAAAGAAAAGACCACCTGTGCATAATTATGGGATAACAAAATATTAGAACTTGAGGAAAACAGAAAGGAAATAATTTCAAGCTATGAACAGTTTTTACTTTTTGATAAGCAAAGCAATTTTTTGCAGGAAAAATACCTAAGTCTCTCTTTCTCTCTCTCTCTCCCTCCCTCTCTCCATATATATATATGTGTGTGTATACATATGTGTGTGTGTGTGTGTGTGTGTATAAAAATTGAGGCAGTATATATATATATATATATGTATAAATTGAGGCAGTATATATATATATATATATATATATATATATATACTGACAAATCAATTAGAAGTTGTTTTAATAAGAATCAAAGTAGACATAAAACGTATTGACTCCATTTGCTTAGTGGGTACAATTAAATTTATGATGTATATAACACCATCAGCTTATTTCTAAAGTAAAGTTCTCACTTCCTTAGGTTACCGAGGGACTCTTCTGCTAGTGATCCTCACTTAAAATTTTAGTTCTTGTCATATTGGTTATAATCTACATGAAAGCATAGAATGCTAGGTAATAGGTTAGATAACAAACCAAATCCAAAAGCACTGGAATAAAAGAGTAAAATTAGTCAAAATTTTACTGAACAAGTAAAAGGCATATAATAGCTATCTTAGTATCATTACATATACAAAATTTTGACCCAGTGGCATTGGTTGATTTAATTTCTGTAAGAGCAAATGTGATCTGACTGTCAAAATGTGTTAATTTAATCTTATACTGTATTCATAGATGTATAATGCAGGGCAAGGGAGTTGATGGCCAACCTATTTTTCATGATGGAGCAAATTGAATGTGTTATTCGGTCCTGTGCACCAATTTAAAAGAACACTGATAAACCAGACTTCCTCCAAAGGAACATGACCAGAACGTTGAAAAGTGAAGGTAACATATTTGTTTACAGCTAATGGTAGAGATCTAAAAATACATTATAGCCTTTCTGATCTATTTTGTATTCCCAAAAATAAAGAAAAGAAATAAGTAACAAAACAAGTAAGAGGAAAAATTATTTAGGCTGGAAGAGGGTCCCTGAGTGGGCCAGAAACCACACAAATTTCCAGAAACCCACTAGTGCATAAAGAAGAGCAATATTCTGGGCATATGGCCCCCACTGAGTCTAACCAGAGGTGGAGGAGAGCCAGGAGCAACTAAGGGTGAAAACTGTGACCCAACGCAGGGCATCCAAATGGAGAAGCATCTGCTATAACCACCTTTTTACTCCATGAAGTTCCAGCTGGGTTATCAGCCCCATGTTTAAGCAGTGGGTGAAGTACATTCTTTCAGAGGGACAGATTTCTCTAGAGGAATGGGCATACCAGGGAAACACGAGGAGTCCACCTGATCGGAAAACCATGGTAGTCTACACCTCCACACCTTGGCATTTTTTTTCATTCTCAGAAACTCACCTTCTTGCTCACCCTTGCCACCCAAGTCTATACATATTAGTGGCAGCTGAGTCTAAAAGAGAATCTCAGCTATCAAAAGTAAGCACAATGGAGTGATATATTAAGTGTATTTTACAATTTGAGAGATATGTGAGAATAGTACTGTCATAAAATTCAGATGTGTACTTCTAGTAGAAACATATTAGGAGCTTAGGTTTGAATATTCCTGCATTTTTTGTCTGGAAAAAAAATAAGAGAAAAATATACAGTATATCTAAAGTGGTTTAGATCAATTTCAAGAAAACTTACAAGCTCCAAATTACATGTGACCAAAGTCAGAGGCTGACAAGAAGCTGACACAAAAAGTTGAAATGATACTATGAGGAAAAGGGGAATGTCAAGGACCCTAATTAATGAAATATGTCAGAAATCGCTGAAAAATATTCACATCCCAAAAGGTTAGAAAGGGCCATTCTGAGAGGTAAGTGCTGTGATCTCAGCTGAGATGAAACAGCTTAAACAGTGTGGAAGAAGAAAAAGTAGGCTTAGAGATTGCTCAGGGGACCCAGAGGAGCCCAGGAAACATTAGAAAGAAAAAAGTGATGAGATATGGATCATTTATTGATGGCAGCCTATCAAAAAAATCAGGAAAGAAAAGACTTGGAGGCATGTGCTCTTCTGAACCAAGAGGGGTTCTGAGAATCACAGTGTGTATATGCATTTTTGCCATTTATCAGAAGAAAACAGTCCACTGACGTAGAAGAGAAACAGGGATCTCTTGTTCTAGAAGGAGGGAGGGATCGGTTTGAAAAACCACTCTAGTCTCTCCCTGCTTCTTTCCAGAAGCCATCTGTTAAGAGTTCAAGAAAGACCAACTGGTATATTTGTGAGAAAAAAAGGAATATGCATACAAAGATACTATAGGTAAACAAGAAAAAAAAGAACAGTACAATTTTCCTATAGATTATGAAAGATTTTGTAGAGAACAACCCATGTTCTCTATCTATGGATTAATCCATCGAACAATCTATTTGTTTGCCACAGGACCAACATCATGAGAGAAAAAAAAGAGGACAGAAGAGAGAGGAGAGGAATCTGGGAGATACCACAAATCTCCTCCCTTTTTCTTCCTTCTCCTCCACTCTATTGGAGCCAAAGGTTTCTGCGCTGGAGGAAGGAGGAAGTCTTTGAATCAAATGTAGGATTGAAAATTGTTTGGCTGGGCGTGGTGGATCACCCCTATAATCCCAGCACTTTGGGAGGCTGAGGCGGGTGGATCACGAGGTCAAGAGATCGAGACCATCCTGGTCAACATGGTGAAACCCCGTCTCTACTAAAAATACAAAAATTAGCTGGGCATGGTGTGCGTGCCTGTAGTCCCAGCTACTCCAGAGGCTGACGCAGGAGAACTGCTTGAACCCAGGAG